>VDFB02371078.1:0-42121 GCA_007258455.2 Sequoia sempervirens
TATGTATATGTATATGTATATGTATACATATATATAAATATACAACTTTCTTTTATTTACTATGCAACTTTGAAGTTTGCAATTTAATGCTTGGTTTTTATGAACAGTTTTTAATGTAATTGATGATGCTTTGTAATGCAATTGTATTTAATGTGCATGAACAATTTGTCTTCATTCAATATAAGTATGATCTCAATTTATTCAATTTTATTATTTGAATTGAAATGGCTTGGAGCAGATCTTTTTAGTGAGACGTGAACAAATATTGGTTAAACATTGTCAAAACAAAAGGCAATGGTACAAGCATAGTGAGGTAGCCTCAACTGAAAGACAAAGGGAGCTTTCTTCACCTCAGAGCCAAACAATGAACCATGGAGAGCAGAACATAAATATAAATAACAAATTTTGTAGTAACAATCACATAAACAATTACAAATATACACATTTGAATATGTATATATATATATATATTAGTATATATATATATATTTATATGTATATATATATTTATATTTATATATATATTAGTATATATATACATATATTTGTATGTGTATGGAAATATGTCTATGTATTATTTTGTTCTTCCATGCACATTATATATAGAGAGAGAGGGAGAGAAAGAGAGAAATATATATGTAAGAACAAAATAATATATTTGCATGGTAGATTAACTTCAGAATGAAAAACAAGTGAATCCATTTTCATATTTGAGAATAACAAACAAATATTAAAGGGAAATTGCAGAGTTAAAGTTTGTGCATTGTCAAAGAGAAGAATACAAGTGCATGGCAGAAAACCCTATAATTTTGAACAAGTGAAACCCTTTACAATGTTCGGTAGTAATAATGAAATGAAAAAAACATTTCGCATACATTACTATTGTGCATGAAAGAACATAATAATACATAAACATGCCAAAATATCTTCAAAAGGAATACCAGTCATACCATTTTCATATTTGGGAATAACATGAGAATATTATAAGCAAATGGCAAAGTTAAAGTGTGTGTAGTGAGGAAGACATGAATGCAAGTGCATAGCAGAAACCCGCTAAATGATATACATTGAAACCGTATGAATATTATCTAGTAACAAGAAAATATATTATATCTATTTTGATATTTGGGAATAACAAACAAATATTAAAGGGAAATTGCAGAGTTAAAGTGTGTGCATTGTCAAAGAGAAAACCCTTTAATTTTGAACTAGTGAAACCATTTCCATGTTTAGTAGTACCAATGAAATGAAAAAAGCATTTTGCATACATAAATATTGTGCATGGAAGAACAAAATAATACATAAACATGCTAGAATATCTTTGAAATGAAAACCAATCATACCATTTTCATATTTCAGAATAACATGAGAATATTATAACCAAATTGCAGAGTTAAAGTGTGTGTAGTGATTATGACACGAATGCAAGTGCATGGCAGAAACCCTGTAAATGATATACATTAAAACCGTACAAGTATTTCCTAGTTACAAGCAAATATATTGTATCCATTTTGATATTTGAGAATAACAAACAAATATCAAAGGGAAATTGCAGAGTTAAATTGTGTGCATTGTCAAAGAGAAAACCTTGTAATTTTGAACCAGTGAAACCCTTACCATGTTTGGTAGTAACAATGAAATGAAAAAATCATTTCGCATACATAACTATTATGCATGGGAGAACAAAACAATACATAAACATGCCAGAGGGTGATCCCACAAAGTTGATTTACAGTTTCTAGGAGATTTTGATTTTTTGCTAAAATCACATATTTTTAGAAAATATAATGATTTAAGCCTTAAAAAGTTCTATTTAAATCATTCCAATTGAAGAGGGTTTGATCAAACTACCTTAGATCAAACCCCCTTGGATAGAGCCCTGCTAGTTTTAAACCATACCTATAACAGAGTCTCCTTTACACCTATCAAAATGCTAATAAAAAACCACTTTTGATTTACCTTTTGGGGGATCAAATGAATTCATTTAATTTTTTTTTGTAAGTATGTATTCCTTATTATAAGCTTCCCAAAAAGTATAATTTTAAATAAATTTAATTTTATTATTATATTTAATTTTTTATTTCTTATGAATGTAGGTTTTTCACCGAAAATCAAGCTCCCTATTTTGCACATGTGGAAAATAGAAGATTATCAAAAAAAATTGAAAAATATGAGTGCAATAGATATTGAAGTCTTGATCCAACAAAAAAAAAATTTCAATACTTACAAATTTTTTTATATGTTATATAGTCTACCTATGTCTAAATTGTAATTGGTTTGACTTCAAAACTTGATTAAGGAAAAAATATTCAATAAAACACTATGAAACCAATTGGAAGCACTAGATATCATAGTTACAAATCTAAATTAGAAAAAAATAGAATTTTATCCTTCATGGAAAAAAAGTTATATGTTATACAGTGAGCATCACTCCTTAAAAATGGTGTTTATTGAAAAAACTAGTTTTCAAAGGAGATGGAAAAAGAAGTGCAATCTAATTCCAAAATTTTTGAAAAAATATATTTAGAATCTATAGACAAAATATAACAAATCACTAGCTTGCATCATCTTCAAATTCCTCACTGTTTAGCTGCTACAGGTGCCTGAAAGTGAAGATTTAGTTAGAAAAAATCAATTTAGTGTCCAGTTTGGCCAAAAATTGTAAACCGGTATTGTGGGATCACCCCAGAATATCTTGGAAATGAAAACCAGTCATACCATTTTCATATTTCAAAATAACATGAGAATATTATAAGAAAATTGCAGAGTTAAAGTATGTGCAGTGAGGAAGACACGAATGCAAGTGCATGGCAAAAACCCTCAAAATGATAAACATTAAAACCGTATGAATATTTCCTAGTAACAAGCAAAAATATTGTATCTATTTCTGTATTTTGGAATAACAAAAAAATGTTAAAAGAAAATTACATATTTAAAGTTTGTGCAATGACAAACACACAAAAACAAATTGCATGGCTGAAAACTAGTCAAACCCTTTCCATATTTTGTCAACAAGTTTAATAGTAATGAAAAGCCATTTTAAACCAATCAAACCCATTTCATATTTTGTGTAAGTAAGCAAATATGAAAAGAATAATGCAAAGGTGTAATGAATATCAGAATATTATGAGTGCATGGTCAAGTGTATAGGAAAAGAAAACAAGTTAAACCCTCCCCACATTTCATTGAAGGCAATTTTTATCAAAGACAAAAGTTTGCAACAAAAAGTTCTACAAAAAAAGTGCATGGCAGAATACCGTCATATTTGAAGATAGTGGTATGAGTCGAGTGAGGTTAGAAACCTCACTTGAAAGAGGTAGGGAGTTGTCGATAGTGTAGAGTCGAACAAAAAAACATGAAGAGATGAACAATGAAGCATGGAGAGTCGAACCAATTTCGGTGACAAACAAAATGAAGAGTCAAGAATGTTTGTGAAAAAAAGGAATGATAGTGAGTAGGATATGCGAGAATGTGGAGTATTGAATGAACCTTGATCGTCGATTAACATGCCTTGACAAACCAAGTAAATGTGAAGCGATGCATAAGGAAAGTTGGTTAGTGGAGGAAATAAAGGAGGTGGCAAGTGTTTAATGCTCTAAACTATTGGTAGAGGGTGGTGAGGCTGTCATGTACACACGGTCGTCTAATCTATTATACATAGATGTGCTCGTTGATTAAGGAGGTGGATGGATAGAGGCCAAAATCGGCCAATTTTGGACATGTCGACGTAAAATGTGCTTGGCAGGTGGTGGGTTGATTGATTTAAAAAAAAATGGGTCGATGCACAAATGGCAAGGTGACATGGCGAGCTAATTTTTATTTTTTTTAGGTCCAGGTGGACTGCCATGTGGACCTGCAAATTTGACCTACCCTACTTTGGGCCCCTCTCCCATATATAGTGTGTATTAGGACTTTTACTTAAAAGGCAAAAAAGGTTGTAAAGGAAAAGGAGGTTGTAAATTAGTATATTTATTTTTAAAATAATCTTTGAAAGATATTGAGATGTTTTTTTCAAATTAACAAATTTAAAGTAAATAAAAAATCATTACACAATTTATCAAATAGAAACAATAAAAATGGTTGTAGCTAAATAATGAAAATAGAATATTGTGATGATGTTTGCTTTAAACAATAATTTTTTTTAAAAAAAATTATTGCACATGAAAATAGAATGTAGATTTTTGTTTTTCTTTTAGGATTTGCTATCATTTATGTCATGTTGTCATTGTAGAATTGTTTCTATCGATATAATTAAATATATAAATCAATTTAAGTATGGAATGTAGTATGATTATTGAAGTGAATTAGATTAAATAATATTAAATAGTAAGAATAATCATGTTGTAAAGAATAATTAACAAGCGCCACATAGTGGCTAATACTTGCCTTTATAGTATTGTAATTATTATTTTCTAGATTTAAAAATAAATAAATATAAGTTTTTATTAATGTAAATAAAAATAAATGTAAGTTTTGTTTTTTATAAGATAAGCAACATTTACAAGGTGTTGTACCTGTTACCTATTTTTCACTACCAGCTCAAAACAAGTAGAGCTAAATTGCATCCATCAAAGAAGATACAAAAAATTTCTGCTTAAGTATTCATTATGTTCCAGAACTTTGATTACTTATGAATTTCAAGTGTTATTATGCAAATCTCAGACAAAGGAACTCATAAATTTGCATAAAAGAATGTTGCTTTATTCATATTGGAAAATTTGAAGTCCCACACAAGCCGTGGGAGTAGCCAATTTGATATTTACAGTCAAATGATAGATACAAGAAAAGAAAGTACACTATACAACTGAGAATAGAGAAGGCATAGGGTAGAAAGTGATTCATCATTGCCTGGAATGATGAATCATCGACAAGTCAAGGTCTTCAGTTGTGGCTTCAGCTCCAACTCCAACCTCCAATCTTTGATGCATCTGCAAGAACGATGAAATATGGTATTAGAGATGGTCTCTAAGCAATGCGAACCAAATTCTATTATGTGCCTACGTTACCAACAGAAATATGGAATACAATCGATCAGGCATCCATCAAATGATTACAAAAATCAAGAGGAAAAACATAACTTAATGGAAGTTTTCAGCTTCTTTTATTTTGCTAACATGTTTGTTTCAATGTGCAGGAACAAGTTTATCATGTTTGAGATCATTTCATCAGATATGTGGAGCAAAACGGGCTCCCACAAGGGTAGAGCCCGACATATCAGGAAAATACCTCTCATTTATTTATATATGAGAGCTTTATATCAGTTTAGTCATGAAGTAAGACTGTTGTTGTAAAAGAAATTCAAAGGAAAAACTTAAAGCAACAACTTTTAAGCCATATGAAGCTATATTATGGTGGGAATTCAATAAATCAAATTCTCATGAAACAACAAATGCATTGATGACATTCATTTCGTCTCGGAAGTAACTGAAGATACACATTGAAGCTGGTATAAGCTCACCAAGAATAGCAAATTGCAGTCATTAAAGAAGCAATGATTAAAATCATCATGAGCAGCAATTATGAATAACAATATTCAACAATATTTGTTTAAAGCTACAGCCAGCTTTCATTTTTTTTATATTTTATCAAGTGGTAGTCACAGTCGTGAGAACAGTACAGTCTACTGTCATAAATACTAAGGGAGGCAGCAACCTATGAATTAAATGACAAATGTATTCAAGAGATAAAATGGGGCAGCTTTGAATAACACTTAAAATCTACTGTAAAGATCCTTTGACTGAATAAATGTAAACCTCAGATTTTTAGTTCTCATAATATCAACAAGTGAGAGAATATCATAGACTTAAAAGGCTTGCATTAACAGTCTTTTAATGGAGTAGATCAAGCTACAACAACAAATATTTCATACATTGATTGAATGGAAGCAATAAAGCTCAAATACCCACGTGGAGTTTTTCCTCATACAGATAGAAATATGGAGTTGCCACATACATATGTGAAAGAATGTAATAAAGATAGCCATCGAGCTTGAGCAAGTAAAGCAAGACAAGGATCATATTTTCATGATTTTAGTTTATTGGGGTTTTTAGTGCTTCATTTAGGCAAATTTGGAGAGAATATTATGCAAGTGAAGGCATCTCTCAATATACAAACCTTAGGCACACTATTTCTAAGCAAGAGACTCCTGCAAATTCGTGTTTGAAAGAAATTTGGGTGAATTAGTGGAAAAAACGTGATAGCTAAGCAAGAACGACTTTGAAATCAGTCATATTATTAATTAAAGGCATTTTACTAAGGAGAAACCCTAGGCGAGCTTCTTCCTTGTTGAATACAACAGTATAGGGCGTCACATTGATGTAGCCACAACATACACAGGAAAACGTGTTTATTCAAAGAGGAAAACAACAGCGTATAACAAATGATAGAATCAGAAAGTATATTCAACAAATGAGTTACAACCACACCTGGTAAGGCCTCAAGAAAAGCATTTAAATGCTCAAAAGAGTTTAGATTTGAGACAAAATAAGCTTCATCAACAATCATTTCTTTTTAGGAAAGTGAAACAGTAGCCACGTCCAGATATAAAGGAGAATACACTGAAAAAAGCAATTTAAAAGCTTCAAAAGTTTTTTTTTTATAACAAACATTAGCAAAATGCGTCAACAAAACAGTAAGACATTTAAAAATACATCAGAAAAATGATTGTGGCGCGGTTGAGAGGCCCAAGGAATACTTCAAAACGAAGGCAAATGTTTAGATTTATGATCAAATGACTTACCCTGCAAGAACCTTCATAAAATCTTCAATACTAGTTCATGGCGGCGCCTCTTTCTCCAAACTCAAGTCAAAGTGCAAAATGAGGCAAATGATTAGGGTTCATCCTTGCCCTAATCCGTTGAATAAGTGACTTTTGCTTGAGATTTTAATCATTTTATCTAATTATCACTATGGTCTTGACTAATAAATAGTCAATTGACCTTATGATGATGGCCAAGGAAGCCCGTGGCTTAAGGAAAGTTGCGGAGAGTTTACAAAGTTAAAATAGTATTGCATGAATTGTCATAGTACTCAATTTATTAAATATTAAAGGTAGTATCTTATTATCTTAATATTTAATATATAATATATTTAGAGCAAAACTATTACATATTAAATAGCAAGATAAACATTTGATTATCTTTAATATTTAATGATACTCTCACCTTTTTCAGGATATGCGAGAACTCAGGTAGAGTGAAGTAGATCATGCACAGATGGGTAGATATTAGGAATTGAGATAAGGGTCAGTCCTTATTAGATTTTAAAATAATGTGTTGCATTAATACAATGTAAAGTTAGTTAATTAAATGATGAAGTATAAATCATTTAATTAATTTAGCTATTTTAAAGTGCAAACATTAATGTCAAGTTACCCTCAAATCATGCATGATTGATTTATACAAGAGATGGAGCTCCAGTTCTCATAGGAGAATTGATTAAAGCAATAAGTATTTTTGCATATTTTAGCTCATTTTCAGAGATTCTCAATGCAGTTTGAGTTGCAATTCAGTTACATGCTTTATGGCTGCGAGTTCGAGACTGAGTTCACTCATTTGTGCATGAGTTTGAACCTTATTTTTAGGGATTTTTACTTGTGCTCGGATTTCACTTTCAGATCACTTTTAGTTGCTTATTCATGCACTTTGAAGTGCATTCATTATATATATTGAAAAAGTTTATCTTTTTCAATTCAGTTCTTATTTTTCTCCTTTGCACTCTGCAAAAGCGAATTATTTTGTAACTCAGTATTATTTTCATATTAATACAGTAGCAGGTTTACAGGTCAATTGGTGTGTTCATGCAGAAAGAATCCTTTAATTATCATCTTTTCTAGAATTTTCCTTCAAGCTTTCAAGCATCTTTGTCATGTAGGATTGATCAAAAATAATTATTGTGTTTACAGTATATGAAACCTTTAAATATTTCTATCTCCTTAATGAAATTGTATGCATCTAAGTCTAAATCCACTGATTAAACACTGTGCTAATCAATAATCAAATAGTCTAGTTGTGAGAATCACATTTTCCTTCTATGATTGCTTCTTATGTGCCTTTGTTTAAAACATTCAAGTGTTTAAGCTTTTAAATCTAGTTGTGCAAATGAAAATAGTGAGTAATCATTCTGTGAGTTAAAGTCTGCATATTGAATTCTTCGGTGCATCACCTTGGTTAAAGTTTCATAGTTCAGAACTTAGATTTAGTCTTTCTCCTTTTTCCTACAAATCACTTAGTTATTAACCAAAAAATTAAATAGGAACCAGCCTAGAATTTGGAGGTCTAATTCCTTATAAGATACCTACAGCCTGGAATTAGCACCAATGTTTCAACAGATTGTTGGATTTAACTAATCGAGCGTTCGGGTGCAATCTAATTGATAACAGTGCCCTTTACACATCGAGCCTCAAGGGCCAAAAAATATCAAGTCCAAATGACAAAGACATTAAATTTTCCCAAAAATAGAAAGACAGTCACAACAAAGACACTGCAAAAGCACAACAAAAACACAAATAGCACCTAGTACTAGAACTAGGAGAGACAACACACTTAGTACCAACAACAATCCTAAGTCAAAGACAGACAACAACCCAAATCTAGCACCACACCAGGAGTACAGAACATGAGGACATAACCAATCCAAAAATAAGGAATCAACAAAGGCCTTGAGCCAAGAAACAACCCACAAGCAGTGGGCCCCAAGAGACTACTAGAACCATCCAGGCCACAAACCACCTAAAGTAGTTGGACTGCACCAGACCTTCCACTCAAAATAGAGCCAAATGAGCCTAACCAACCATAGACCCAACAAACAACAGAAAAATTGCAACATAGGAACAACAACTTCGAGCCCTTCTTCAAACACCTGTCAAACCAGGAAGCCAACTCAAACTCCACCTCATTAGGAGAGAGCTCCCCTCTATTGGAGAGGATCACATGAATTTTTTTTCCACCAAATCCAGAGATCTCCAAAAACCCTATACTCCACCTCCATAGGAGTAGATCCCACCTCAAAAGAGACAACAACAAAGAAAACCAGAAAAGGGAGCTTCCCAAAAAAACCACAACCATCTTCACCTCAATAGAAGAGGAATCCACTTCGATAGGATCATGTTGTAGAATCAAGGAGAAAGCCACCACTCTCATAGAGAAAGTAAACACACCACCCTTCAACAAACTCGACAATAGGAAACAAAAAAGAAGTAACAACCACATACACAATTGGGTCAAGAGGAAATACAACCTAGTCGAGCACCAAGGGGCAGAGAACCACAATAGCCAAAACTAGCAGAGGCCAACAAGAGCTTTAGCGGAAGAGTCTCTGAAGCCACACCAAAATGTGGAGCAAGCTTCATTTATCCACCATAGCACACCAGAAGCTATGCCCGAACAGAGAGAGGTCAAAACCTTACCCAACACCAAAGCCGTCCAGTGGGAAGAAGAGAGCCCACTGGCCAACACCACCACCTAGGACAGGGGAAGCACAACAAAGAACCCCTCCAAAGAGAACCAAAGACCCACACACCACAAAGACCCGAAAACATGCCAATACGACTTCAACACCAACAATAAGTTGTTAGTCCACAACATACATCCACTAGACCGTACAACTAAATTGGAAACAACCTTGAAGAACAAAGGCATCACCTCTAGAAGGAACCAGTGGCCCACACAGATGGCACCCAGAGTCCCAAAAAAAGAGAGGACGAAGCACACATGGTAGGCCAGGGAGGCCTCCCGCCAGCCAAAAGAGGAAACTATCCACAACCCCAAAGCAAGCAGAGGGCACACTACAAGGGGAGCAACAAAAGCTAACCCCCAAACCAACACCGTCATAGCCCCCACAAGGAAGAGAAACATCATTCTCCTGCAGAGCTTCAATACTCGCAATATAAGCCAAGGAAGCCACCAAACCACTAAAAAACGGTGCTCACCATTAACAGTAACCAAACTAGGGACAACACCCTCTTTGCAACAAAATGGAGCCACCACACACAGTAGCAGGTCGTTAGAAAACCTGACAAGAACATGGGAAGGAATTCTCCAGTGAATACCCACCACATCCACCATGCAATCATAGGGATGACTAGAAAAACAAACCAACCACCAACCAGAAGGAACGAGAAAAGGCCACCAAACCCCCCAAAGACCATCGCCAACCACCACAGGAATGACATTGTTGTCCACAACAAAACGAGAGATGATCCCTAGCCGCATAGAAGTGGCAAGATCAAGGGAGACAAACAACAAAAATCCCACCAAATGGGGGCCACCCAGGACCAACTCCATCGAAAAACATTCCCAACTAGGTGCATCAAGCGCAGGAATGCCAAAGCCCACAGACGAGCCATAAACAATCTCCTCTGGGTAGAAATAGAGATCTGCAAAGGAGACACAAGAAGACCCAAACAAATAAAAATGCACCACCTTGTCCCTAGGAGAAGTGCCCACAGGGAGGGGAGCAACATGCCACACAATGGTAAGGCTACCACGCACCCAAACAACAGATTCCACCCAAGAGAGTAGTGACAACCACCAGAATGAGCCCAAAACAAAACACTCGACCCAAAGGAACCCAAGCAACTAGGGCATTGCATCATCATCTTCGGATTCAGAGTCCTCACCATCATCGATGCCAGGAGAATTCAAATTTGGAGCTCCACTCCTATTCTCACTCAACCATTGTAGAGCCATCTAGTTGATAATTCGATGGTTTAAGTTTTGTTAAGTATAATGTTTTAGTATTGCTAATTACTTATTTACATGACCTAACCCTAACCCTAACTCACACCCTAACTCTAATTTTATCCCTAATCTTAACCCTAACCTTAGCCCTAACCCTAACAATAAATTCTAAACCATTATCTGAATTCTAAACATAACTCTAACCCTAACTATGGTTGTAACATTATTCATAAATATAAATAAATTTTTAATCACTAACTTTTAAATAAATAAATGTTATATTACTAATTATTATATATTTAATAAATTTAATAAATAAAATAAATATAATATATATTAAAAATAATTAAAAGTTAGATATTACATGTCGGCAATGATTTTTCTCTTATTATTAATTATTAATATAAAAGTGTTATATATTAAAATGATTATTTTTTACAAGTTGTTTATTTTTAATTGTATATATATATATATATATATATATATTGAAAAATAAAATATATTAAATTAAATTATGAGGTTTGATTCATAGTAGACACAAGCGCAACTAAATCTCTTCATTCAAATTAATAATTGTTATGAATTAATATTGGGAATAGTTCTAGCCATAGTTTTTACCTTATTCTTAATTCTATTCCTAATCCTAATTATAATGCTTAGGATTATAACAAGAGCTGCAAGGCATTGAAGTTCCTGCCAAAAAGCTATAGAATAGTTATGTTTGATAAGTTTTAGCAACAATGTTGAAAGAACAAATAAATAATCAATTAATCAATGAAACTACATCTGAAGGAGGTGATTAAACACATTTCAATTAAACTATATATTTATAAGTAATAAAAGGTGTATAAATAAATTATATGTGTGGTTGCACAGTTCTTGTTAGAAACGTGAATTCCACTACAGCATGAAACAAATAGTCTTTTCTTCAACTTAAACTCCTTGCTCCATACCACAAAACAACAAACTACTCAGTGAATAAACACATTTTAATTATATGAAAAAAATTCAGACAAGGCAAATGTAATCATTGTTCATTTGAAGGAACTTCTTTATGTGAATCTCAATTTGAACCATTATAGCAAATAGTTCCTCATTGAATGAAGAAAATACTTTCAAGTCTTTTACCAATATTTCTATTGCCCTAGCTCTGGCTGACTTGAAATCACAAGAATATGAAAAAATAAAAAAATGAATCTTTGGAGTATATTTCAGTTCTAAAGGATATTGCTTTGCACTCACTCCACATTCATACTTTAGTTTATTAACAATGGATTTGTGGTGGGAACAGGACTATAGGACTGGGCTTAAATGTCACACACTAAGCGTTGACTTAGTGTGGGCCCTGCTAATTGCAATCTTATTTTCCTATAGGGTTATATTTTCCTCTTTCATTTCTACTAACTGGGAAATGCACCCGCCATCCATCCATGCATCATGCCATTAACCGTTATTAGTGGGTCTGTAGCATTTATTAGTCCGCTGTAAAGTACCCATGTTTGTGAGACCTAAAGGAATATAGGGAACTTCCGTTATCAGTGGGTCTGTAGCATTTATCAGTCCGCTGTAAAGTACCCATGTTTGTGAGACCTAAAGGAATATAGGGAACTTTATCTAGCCTCCCGAAAAAATAAAATTTAACATGCAATATTTTTAACTTAGGTATATTGTTTTACTTATTCTTTATTACACAACTCTATTTTTAATTGTATAATATAATATATTATATAGTTTTATCTTATATTGCATGTTATATAATGTGTGCACAATAGTTATATGTGTTAAATTAAAATTAAAATTATTTAATTTAATATTTATTTTTTTGTAATTAAAATATTTTATAAAATTTATATGCTTTATTTCAATAAAATAAAATTTTAAAAATAATTTTGAATAATTTGATTAGTTGATAATTTTTTTTAATGCATTAAAAATATTATATTATATATTATGAATACTATGTTGTTATATTACATATAAATATTATAATATAGTATTTTAAATATTATATTATATATAATATTGTTATAATATAATATAAAATAATGATATGTTATATTATATATTATATTATATAATATATAAATTCTATAATATAATATATTATAAATATTATATTGTTATATTAGATATAAATATTATAATATAATAGTTTAAATATATAATATATTAAATTATGTTTGTATTATATATATTATATATATAAGTATTATTTATTATACTAAAACTATAGTATTATATATAATTATATTAAATTATATTATTTATAATATTATAATATATGATATGATATATTATAAGATAATAATATAATAATATAATATAAATCATAATAAAATATATAAACATTATATAATATAATAATATAATATTATCATAATATTATAAAAAAACTTATTTTCATCTTCTTTTATTGAGGATTAAGCTATCATCAACCTTATAAATTTGATGTATTTAATTACTCATAATATTATTTGCAAATTATTCACAAGGAATTAAGAACTCCAACACTCCAAAATACTTAGATTAATTTTGATGAAGGATTTGGTGGGGTTTCAAATCTTTGAGGTGGATGGAAAGATGTAACCAAGTAACAATTAAAATTCTCTCTAAAATAATCACATAGACCTTCAATAGTTTTCAGGATTTGTGGATTGGGGATGCCAAAGAAGGCTTGAATGTATGGGAAATCCCAATAACATAAAAATCTAGAAAACTTAACACATAGTGGATTTCACAAGGATTCTAAGTGAGGCTTCAAGTGTTGAGATTAGGTATTGTACACCTTATATAAAAAAATATATTATAATATTGTAGATTAAATAAATATTTAGTGTGGTGCATCTAGGAGGTGTGTTTAGCCACATTAGATATTTAAATTAAATAAGATTAAATCATTTGTACAAATAAAATAAAATAACAATACCACTACTTGCCTTTGAGATAATATAAAATTAAAAAATTCATAAGTTGCAATTAACCATAAAAATTTAAAATTTCAATCCAAAATTTTCCCTCATATCTTTCTTTTACCATAGTACTCTATCTTTTCTATAGGAATACACAGGATGAGACCGTTAACAATTATATTGTTATTATTTTTTTGAGACACTTTGAAATAAATATTAATAATTTTATTAAATAATTTTAAGTACATTAGTTTCACTTTATATTAGTGTGGGTTTAAGGCTTGAATTTTTTCTCCTATATATTATGTCATTTAGTCTTCATATTATTATAAAAATATATTATAAGGTATAACTTTTAGTGCATTTTTAGAAATTTAATACCTAATAGGATTAAATACTTGGTAGCTATAGATCCACTTGTCCATTTATCTATGTGATGAATATCTAATTTTTTTACCTTTTATGATCAAACACTCTATTCATGATTAATGATTTTTTTGAAACTTTTTACATAAGAATTTTATGTAATTTTCTTTCAATTTACATAAAGTAAGAATAAAAGTCAAATAAATTAACTACCAACTTATTCAAACTTAGAGTTAAATAACATAATTTAAGACTAACAAATATTTCTTCTAATTTTTCAATAATTAACCATAAAAATATAAAATCTCAATCTAAGATTCTTATGCACTTAAGAGTTAAATAACACAATTTAAATTTTATTTTGTTTATTTACTTTAAATAATTCTTATTTCTTCTTCACTTAAGAATACAATTAAAGAAGGATAAAACAACTAACTATTAGATTTTTTTTTAATGTCTTTTTATACGAAGGAGTGCCCACCACCCAGCCCAATGTTTTCTATGTTTTCTATGGTTAAAATATATATTGCATTATTTTTATTGGACAATTTGAAGTGCATTGGTTTTACTAACAAGTGGGGTTTGATGGCCTAGATAATTTATCTAGGTGTTGTGTTCAATTATATTATAAAAAAATATTGTAAAATATGAGATGCAAATTAATAATTAATAAGATTAAATACTTGATGGTTATAGATGAATTGTCAATTTAATAAAGATAATAATAAAAAATAAAATACATTAACTAATCAAATTACTCAAAATTATTTTATTAAAATAAGTCATAATTTTAATAAAATATAAATATTTACTTTACATAAAAAATACAAGGTAATGTTATGGACCCATCATATAATGGTTAATGGCATGATGCATGGTAGATGGTCGTGCATTTGGCAGTTAACATAACAGGAAAAGAAAAACGGGGTTGCAAATAGGAGGGCCCCACACTAAGCATCAAAGCTTAGTGTGTGACATTTAAGCCTAGCCGATTATAGCAGCAACTTTAATTAAAAAACCCCTACAATTTATTTTTAAAAATTATAAAACAGTGATGTTCTTTCAAATGCTTATATGAACTATGGAAATATCATTATCTTTATTAATTTTCTTCCCTTAAAATGATATATATCTACTGAATACTTCAGCCAAATGGCATAGTACAAATGTAGAGAAAAATAAAAGATAGCAATAATTATAATATTTATAGGGAGAAGTTGTTGATTAAATAAAATAATCTTTTTGAAAATTTCTAGGAGGATTAACCAATTAATTAAATAACAATAAGTTTAAAATAGTAATAATTACCATATTTTTTTAGTATAATTTCTTGAAGAAAGAAAATTTGTAGATTTTAAAAAAGAAGTATATTGTTTAAAACTAATAAGTAAAAAATGTTTCTTAGATTGTCCAAATTTTGTAACTTCAACTTCCAAAAGAGAATTTACAATAATACCAAATTGTATTTCGAAAAAAAATTAAAATATATATACACATTCAAATGTGTAATGAAGAGAATTACCATCTTTTCCAATGAAGTTGCCAACAAAGAGGTCATCAATCAAGCCCTTGCGTGCCTCGACAGTTATGTTTAAATTGTCTGCTTCTTGCCCTAATCTGTATAAGTAATCTTTCCCTTCATTGTTTTTAGCATCCCATGAAGATTGACTCAAATTTTATAAAGTTCAAAGAATTCACAGAAGGACATATTCAATGAGAACCCATTATCTTAAAAGAAAAAGGAAAAAAATATTCCCAGCAATAAACATGTAGCTGGCTTTAACTTGTCGATCCTCACATTCTAACATTGGTGTTATCATTATATTGTGGAAGTGGTGCTCCAAAATGCATTTAAAGATTTGAATTTTTTTATCAATTGAAGGGAAAATATAGGTAGCAAAATCTACAAAATCAAAAGAATATTATAATACATTTTATAAACTTTTAAGATATAAATTACAAGACAATTATTAGGAATGAAATAGAAACTACTCACTGAGCAATTGTTCCTCCTCCTCATAAAATAAGATGAAACTTCTACCCCATTTACATTCCAAAAAGAAAAGAATTCACATAAAACTTGAAATCTTTAGAGTTTAGACGGTCCTATGAATTATCAAGAACTAAGAAAATACTTATGCTTGATATGTGATGTCTCTTATCTTGAATCGACAACAATTCCAGTGGAAGGAGGAGAATCCTCCAGTTTTTCTCCCTAAAATCAAACCTCTCCTAAAATCATATATAAATTGAGTTGGTATTGGTATTGATATTGATATTGATATGCATGAGGCCCAAGAAAACATTTAACTAACTGAGGCTTGAAAAACATATAACTAACCGAAATTTATGCAATAAAGCTTATTTTTCTGCTCTTTATTAACTTAAAAACTACCACTAACAAATATTTACGGTGAGAATTGTTTTCACAATATTATATTTTTATGAGAATTATTTTGCATCCAAGATTTAATCTTATATTTTTATGTACAAGCATTCCGTTGTTTTAGTTTTTGTAGATTGTTGTGGTTTTCGTAGCCAATAAAATTTTGAATAATTAGTTAAATATTTTTTTTATTATAGTTTTGTGGGGAAAAATGTCCTAAAAAAACTGCGATAAAAAAGTTTATAGTTAGCATTCCTGAAAATCTGCCCTTATCGGTCCAAATTTTTTAGCCAATAAAATTGAAGAGAAATAATTTTCAAATTTTAAAAAGTTAAAAATCATGCATTTAACTTTAACAAAATTAAAATATAATGTACTAAATTTAAAATATAATGTATGAAAAAAAAAATTATGAATTTTGATTGGCTGCAAACAAAACATTTAATCACTAGTTAACAAACAGGGGTCGGCTATAGTTCCCTGCAGGAACTAATAATTAATAAAAATAGGATTAGAATTATAATTTAATTAATAATTATACTAATTTTAGTTATTCTAATTTAATTTTTATTTGTAATTATTTATGTTTTGAAGTTAATAAAATTTGAAAAATAAAAAAAAGTGGTAATGCCAAATAATTTAAAATTTTATTTTAATTTTTATTTTAATTGTGTAAAATTAAATCCCTGGAAGATTAGTTTATATGCTAATTTATGATGTACTTTAATTTAAGTTTTATTTTATTATTTTAATAATGTGAATCCAAATCTTTATAAAATGGTTAAATGATTTTTGTGAGATTTTATTTAATAAAAAAATAACAATTACATACATAAAAAACTCATTCTTAAAAAAAAAATTAAGAATAAGTAACATTTATTTATTTTAGATAGATTTAATGAAATGACTTTATAAAGCAAAAAATGAAAAATCATTCTTTAAAAAAATGTTAAAAAAATAGTTTGCCTTGTTTTCCCTACAAATTCGCCAATAACACACATAACTTTTTAACAAACCATATGCACAAGAAATAATTCTTATAATTTGTAAAGTTAAATATTTTGCAAGTTGACTTTACAAAATTGATTTTTTTTTAAATATTGTTTTTGATTGATTGAAAACTAAATTATTAATAATTAATTAACTATAAAAGGAAAAACTCATTGAATAGTACTATGCCTCACGACAACTACTAATAAAGAGAAAGATTATTTAGTTTCAATGTAGTGTGGTTGGAGTGAAGTAGAACTTGCATTAGATTAAATATGATTAGACAATAAGTACAATCATGTCATAAATAATAATTAATGAGGAAAGAGAACACTTCCTGAGTGAATAAATATATGTCGATTAATGAAGACAATGAGATCTATGTGACTCAAAATATAAGGATACCCTAGATCTATGTGTATGTGGATTAAAATTGGAGTATCTCTTTTTGTTCTATATTGGTCAAGTTCAAATTTCTAGGTCTATATCGCACTCATAATCTTGCTTTCACATGTAACCTCAATCTCTAATGATCTTTGGATCCTTCTCAAATAGATGGAATACTACACAATGAAATCTTCTTTCATACTATTAGGGCTTTTTTGTCAAGTTGGTAGTATTTAAATGTGTCATAATAGATAACATGTTTTAAACATGCACATCAATTTTGAAATGATTGCTAGGTGATTTAAATGTGATAAGATGAGTGTGATCAATTATGATTGATTATTTGCTTAATATCAAAATTTGAGTGCAAATGTAAATGATTGTTCTTAAGATAAGCAATGATTCTTAAATTGTAAATGGTTGTAAGTTGATGTCTTATTATATGTGAACATAACACCAAAATTTTAAGATGTGTGCTAGATCAACCAAGGACCAAACTATAAGATGAGGTCAATCTACTAAACTTTTATATGTATTTTTGCATTTAAGTGGATCAAAATCATGGCTAGAACAATGACATTACACCTATGAATACAACCCAAGTCAAACAACTAGGTTGCATCTATTTCTAAAATAAGTGAGTCATGGATAAGGATTTGATTAATTATTAGAATTACATAGATAAGTCTATTGGACTAGGATTTTCTGACATAAGAATTGGGATAACTGATTAATATAGGGCTAGGTGCAAGAAATACTAGGTAAGTGAACCCAACTATGCATAAAAATGTATCATTTGTAATTATATAAATGCATTAAAACATTGCCTAAAACTCCACACAAAACTAAATGGAGAAATGCATCCAAAGATGTGTTTTTCACCATTACAAAGAAAATAATACACTTCTTTTCAAAATTATATGTTTTAAAATACTATTTAAATTAATCAATATTTAACTATTACATATATGAGTTAAGTTTAAATTAAGTATTGAAATAGATATTGAAAATAATAAAGGAGAACAGTGTTTTGCTCCTATGTGCAACAAGTAAATGATCTATTGTAAAAAAACACTCTCTATTCTAACGCATACTTATGTTATCATATCTATGATTACTATGCTCCAACAAACAAAAAATTAACCTACACTCTATTAAGTTTTAAAAGTGTATGTCCATCCATTCGTTGAAAAACTATAGCCCTAAACCTCTTTATGTAGTCTTGAATCTTTTGTATGACTTTCAACTATGAACATTTGGTTGACAGAAAAACCTTGACCGAAGTCTAAGATTTAATATTTTATTATATGTAGTCAACCTTGATGTGATGCAATAAAAAGGGACAACTTAGATATGCAAGAAGTATAAACCAAATTAAATTAAATTTATATATTCATATATATACATCCATAACATCATATATTCATATACTTTAATGTCTTATTCATGTCTTATAATTTATTCATCATGCTTCATCCATATATATTATATATATCTTCCATACTTCCTTATTCTTGTATGTATTTAATCCATATGATTCCACACTCTGTCACACTCTTCTATCACCTTTCCCTTCTTTATATAGCCTCTTAATTCCTTTTCATAATGTATTTCCATCAAATCATTTCATAATAACACTTAATTATCTTATTCCCATGAATTTACCTTTTTCTTTATGATATTTTACACCTTTATAGCTTATTTAGGCATATTAGAGGTGTTTTAAGGCTATTTAAGTGGTATATAATAGATATGTGGGTCTAGAAATGACCCATAGAACCTATGAGGTGCCTCAGATCCCTCTATATCCAACCAACAACCTTAAACCTCTTTATGTAGTCTTGAATCTTTTGTATGACTTTCAACTATGAACATTAGGTCTTCTAATTCTTGTTCACCTTTATGTATTTAAAAATGATTGTGCTTAAAAATGTTAGGAATAAGGTTTGCCAGCCTTTGATATCCTAGCATGATTATTTAATTATTTAATATTTTGATATTATATTATTTGTTATCTATGTATTTAATTAATGCCACTATGTGAGATTTGACTTGGAGTGAGTGTCAATCTTATATGACAAGTGACATGGAGATAGGTGTTCCCCTATGTCTAAGTTGATTGAAGTCATTTATGGTAGTTAACTTATGTCAAGTTGTTAGTTATCTATGACAAAGGAGGAGTCAATTTGGGAAACTGCTATGACATGTGGATTTGTGCATGTGGGTGCATTACATTAATTTTTTTTAGTTTGCATGCATGTAAGCACCTTGCATATGCAATATTACATGTGTAAAGTTTCAACTTCCATGCACATGATAAGAAAGATTTTTTACATGTTAGTCTTCAATCTTGCATGCATGTAGTAAAGAGGATGATGTCATTTAGCCTTCTTGAGTGTAACATTTTGGAAGTAACTTATTTTTGCATCGTAAAATCTTTTATATTTAGTTGTTGTACCTTGGAGTTGTATGGTAACTCATTTATGGGTACTATTATGCTGCTAAAATTATTCTAAATTTGAATAAAAAATGTGACTCCTAAAAGAGCTTGGCTCTAAGATTGTAATGGAATCACTTTATTTATGCTTGATATAATAAGTTGTACTTTTTCAGTGTGGGTTTTTTTCCCACAAGGGTTTTCCCCACATATATTGTTTGTGTGTTTTGCATGTACTTGTGGTGAACCTATTTATCTATTCTCTATAATTTATGAATCATTGAATCATCTTATGTAGTGTACAAATGTTTAAAGTTTGTAAAAATTTCACCTCTCTCTCCTCAATAGATTCATGTAGGAAACATTTCCACATACCTTGCTTCCTTTTAGTTGCTATCAAATACTAGCCAAATTTGGCCCCATTGTTAGGTAGAGGGTTTTTTGTACTAATCTTCTTTAAGTGGGAGATTTTTGTTGAGTATTTTGTGACCTTGTTGCAAGAAGGGGATGGATAGAAAATATATAAGAATAGAGATTGAAAGTTTAATAGAGGCAACTTTGAGTTGTGGAAGCTTCCACCCCTATTAGAAAATTGATGAAACCTCAAGTACAATCTATCAAAAAAATCCAAAAAACTTTCCAAAATTGATAGCTACAAAGAAAACATTATATTTCCTCATAAATATTAATTACATAATAATACAATGAAATAAAACAACCTTGCTTTGTTGGCAAGTAAAAGATACCTAAAAATAAAAATATTGTGCCAGGTTCCTTAATCCTATGAATTTAGACCCAAAAAAAATCAACCTAAGTTTAAGACTTATAAGGAAGCTAAGTTAGCGGAATAACTTCCTACACTAATCTTGAGAGAAGGGTAATGCAAAAATTTACAGATCTTTGTAAAAGTTACAAAAATTTAAACAAAAATAAACATAAATATCATGCACAACACAACAAAAATGATTTACGTGGGGAAAGCCATTTGTAGAGAAAAACCCCACACTCCAAAAGATGCCCAATATATTATTCATAAATCACGAAGATTAAAATATTCTTGTAGAGTAGCTTCTCAAAGGAGTATCACCAATCAAAGATTAAGAGGCAACACGACAACTATTAGACTCTCATAATACATCACAATGCACAACAATAATACATTTCCCTCATAAAATAGGGTTACCTTCTAGGGAAAGAAAAGCTAATAAAATATCTTTGTCATAGCGAGACCTAATGATGAATGGTCTAGATTTAAAATAATAAAATATACATAAAATGTGGCTTTCAGGGGTGTTGTCCCTTCACCCCCATCGAGACATGCATCCCCCTCACCCTCGTCAAGGGGTTGTTTGGATAGAACCATGGATCAAAACTATCCTTGTAATTCTATCAAATTGGTTGAATTGATTCTTTGTGTTGGCTTCCTCAGTTTGTTCCTAGATGTCAACCTGGGGTTCGTAAGCTCTTGAAAGGTGTTGTGGTTATATACGGAAGGGGTGAAATTAGCAAGTTAAGTGGGGATGAAATGCAAAACAATCAAATCTAAATGCTTTGAAAGAATAAAAGAAAAGAACACTCTTGGATTGTACTCCTAAAGAAAACCTTTAAAAACATCAAATGATTTGAATTAACAACTTAAATAAAATTATTTAATGTTTATAAGATCTAGTTTTATACAATGCAGTTCTGGTTAAACATTACTGGTTCTATTTAAGATTAAAATACTCTTGAATTTGTAATAGTTTGCATTGATAGAATTCTGGTGACAAGACCTATTAATTCTGGTGACAGGACCTGTGGAACATGGCGATAGGAACTGTGCAACAAATATAAATTCCAAAAAATGCAATTGTTAACTTCAAATGCTTAAATAGAATGTAGTAAACCAGTTTGACATATAAACTACACTCACAAAAAAAATACTAATTACTAAATTATACTTAAATTAAGCTCACAAGATAAATAGAAATCATTGAATAGTAAAATCATACTCACATAACAACCTAAAAAGTGAATTCAACTGGCGGCTGAAGAGTGGGCCTTGCCTCCTAGCTGATCAATTGAAGAGAATAATCAAGAATCTCTTGTATTTAACTTTGATAGTAATAATTTTAGTATTATATTTCTTTGTTCAAGAAAGTTGGAAATGTTTGATACACAAAGGAGACTTATATACTCTTTTACATGAAAACTGAATCATCTAAATAATACATGTGGTTTCAAAGTTCAACAATATCTAGATTGATTCAAGAAAGAATTAAGTGGCCTATGACTATTATTTCTAAAAGAAAAAAAGTGATTACTAACATTATGCAAAAAGACATTAACTACCTACTCCCTCTATAGACTATAAATTGATTGACTATTATTATGCAAAAGACACCAACATTGTTGATTCAAAGTTGGCAACAAAAAGGATGAAGACAATATTTTCCATCACTTCTCCTCACGTCCACAAGTACCCTATTTCCACACATAATCATTAAAATTAGTACTAATTAACTAGTTACTTCCTAAGATACATTTATCCTCTAATCCATATTAATCACTTTTAATCTTATAAAATAACTATGGAAATTTAGGGGAAAAGGACTAAAATATGGACTAAAATCAATGGAACACAAGACAAACATTTAGCCCATCATTTCCCCCCCAGTTGAAGAAATTGCATGTCCTCATGCATGACTTACAGTGTAATACCCCCATGTTTCTGATACTTTTTTCTACTATTGGTTACTCTTATATGTTAGTGTGATACTGATTTGTGATGGTGAATCGTTCACCAATCTAGTGTGTGTGGATGCGTAATTTAGGTAATTGCTGCTTGTGACATTATTATTATGATTTATGATACTTTGTATGGTGTTTAGATTATTTGATTTTGCAATGTTTTCTCCTTAATGTTTTATATGTCGATGTGATGATTCTATAATGATGTTAATTGAATTTAATATTATATTATGATGCAGTAGATAAGTAATCATGTTATCATATAATCAGTTTGTTTAGAATGTTGTTTCATCATTGATATTGTAATTGTTAGAATAGCTTAGGTGAGAGGACAGTGTAGCATCACTCGTTCATGAGTGCCTTGCTACGCTGCAATTCCTTCTCACAATATCATGTTTTTGATTATATATACATGTGCTACTTGACGTTTAGTTGGATGCAGGATTGCAGGAATAAGTCTTGATTCCACCTACTTCGGCAGGACAAGGCGAGCATTATATTAACCCAACGGGTAAAATGTTGAAAAAGGGAGTAGATTTGGAAATGTCCCTGTCCCAAGTCCGTCGTCTTGTTGTAAGTTGTTGTGTCATGACTGAAGTTTTGTCCTTGTTGTGTAGTTTGTTTGTTGAGTATTCATTTTATTTATGGTTAGCGTTCAATTAATTAATCTTATTTTATAAAATAATTAATTAATGTTGCATTGTTGTTTTGATTTAATTGTGAGTTAGTAAATTGTTAAATTTAAATATATTGTAATTAAAAAAATATATGTAATTAATTAAAGTGCAAGAAATTAAATTAAATTAATGAGGATAATTAAATATTATCTTTTTTTTTTTGGTTTTTTCACTTTACATTCATGAGATAAGAGATAAATTGGGGAAAAATGGCGACAACGTCTGCAACCTTGGGCCGAGCTAGGGCACCCGAGCCCTAGCCCGTGATTGCTTCTGGTCTATTTTTTGCACTGAGGGGTGGGTTTTTGGTGTCATTTGGGGGTGGTGCTTGCACTCTTTCTGGTTATCTTTCCCGTGGTGGCTTCTTTCTTCTCTTTGGCGGTGACTACTTCTTGCACAGGGGTCTCGTTTCCCTGTTTCTTCTGGTCTCGCGCGTGGGGCTTCAGCTGTGGTGTGGGCTCGGACTTGCTGTGGGGTGGAGGTGTGCGTGGGAGGGCTTTTAGGGTTCCCGTGTGCAGGGTGGCCCCATCCTTTGGACTGCGTACCTATTTCTCTCGGGGGCGGGGTTTAGCTTTTTTCGCTGCCCTTCTCTTGTTTTGAGTGGAGTGTGATTGGTGAGTGGGGTTGCTATCCCCACTCCGAGCCGTGGAGCTTTGGGTTGTGTGCCCGTCTTGGGCCCCTCAATTTTAATGGCTCTTGGTGAATCGTCGGGGGTTTTTCCCTCAATGGATTATCGCTCGGCAGTTGGTGCCAAGACGTCTTCCCAGGGTGCGAAGATTTTTGAAAATAATTTATTTTCTTCTGGTTCGGGAGATGGCAGATCGGGACCGTCTGGTGGGTCTCGCATTACGAAGATCAATGGGTGTCTGGAACGCTGTAAAGAGAGGCCAAAGCTGGTCATCTCGCTGGAGATGATTGCAGAAGACATTGATTATTACTCGGGTCACTCTTTATTGTGCAAGTTTATGGGGATGCGTATTTCGCTCCAATTCCTAGAGTCATGGGCCCAACAGACCTGGATGCCGGAGGGCGAGATGGAGCTCATGTTGCTAGAAAATAACTATTTTATGGTAACTTTTAACTGCATGGCGGATCGTATTAGGGTCTTTGAAGGAGGCCCTTATTTTTACAACCAGATCGGGTTATTTATTAAACCTTGGCATGTGGGGTTCGATCCTTCTGAGGCGATTCCAACTCGCGTTCTGGTGTGGGTTCAGCTCCCTCGTTTTCCTGTGGAGTGTTGGCAGGATGATGTTTTGCACCTATTGGCCTCGATGCTTGGTAAACCAATTGGCTCTGCGCAACAGACTCAGGTTAAAAAGGTGATGACTTTTGCTCGTATTTGTGTTGAAATTGATTTAAGTAAGCCATTACCAAATTCTGTGGATATGTGTGCGGGTCCTTATTCATGGGTGCAACAATTGGATTACGAGACTCTTCCTTTTCGTTGTCGCCTTTGTCATGAATATGGTCACCTGCTTCGACGATGTCCAAGGGCTAGGCCTTCAGAACCCCAATCTTCTCAATTCCCTTGCAACCCCCCCAAGGATGACAAGGGGAAGGATCCCATTCAGAGTGATGTGGTTGGTGCTGATGGTTATGTTCCTGTTAAGACTCGCCACAGGAACCGGGGTCAGAAGAGGACTTTGATGGAAAGACAGGATGAAGACACTTTCAATAGATTTGAGATTTTAGATTATCTCAACCAATAGGAAATGAACCCAGGCTTGGTGAATCTAAATCAGGATGTGTTGGTTTCTGAGCAGGAGGGTCTTTTGTCTGAAGCTACTCAGGTTATGCAGGATGCAGGTACTTTGCAAATGGAAACTGATCTTCAGTTGGAGGCTAGGCTGGAGTCAGTTCCTCCGGCTGCAGGGAAGAAGGGTGTGGGGGATGGATCTTCTCTGGTGGGGAAAGCAGGTTCTGAAATGGTTAAGAATAGCAAGTCTCCTTCAAAAGGACCCAAAAAAAGGGGTGAGGGAGAAATCCTCCAAGCTTGGCAGAAAAAAGGATGTGGAAAGGATTAAATTAACAGGGGAGACTTTGGTGGAGTCAGGGTTCGTTAAGACCCTAGATTCTCATTTCTCATGTCCCTTGAAATGATTACTTTGTCTTGGAATGTAAGGGGCTTGAACAGTGGCCCTAGACAAAAAGTTGTTCATGCTTTGATTAGAAGTCATTCTCCTGATGTTCTTTTCCTTCAGGAGACCAAGTTATCAGTTGAATGTATGATGGGGTTGATGCCTAAGCTATGGGGAAGTGGCGAGTGCCAGTGTATTGGGGCTCTTGGATCGGCTGGAGGTGTGGCTTGTCTATGGAACCCTCACAAGATTCGCCCTCTTTGGTGGATGTCTTTTAAGTCTTCTTTATCTATGAGTGCCTCTTGTTTTGAGACTGGGGAGTCTATACTCTTCTCTAATATCTATGCGCCTATTGAGATTAAGGGTAAGCAACTTTTGTGGTCCCATATCAAGTTTGTTCATAGCATGGCACCTTACCTTCCGTGGATTGTGGCTGGAGATTTTAATGCCATTTCTGAGCTCGTCGAGAAGCGGGGTGGTATTCCCAGATTGGAGGCTTCTGCGCTGCTTCTTCAAGATAATATTGCGGCTTTGCATCTTGTTGACATCAAGCCCACCAATGGTCAGTTTACGTGGAACAATCGAAGGGTTGGGGAGAGTTGCATTGCTGAGCATCTGGATCATTTTCTAGTTTCCTGTTTCTAGGTTGGTGGTCGGTGGTCCACTAACTCTAAAATTCTGGATTGGAGGGGCTCAGATCATTGGCCAATCAAGCTTTCCATTACCCCTGCTCACGTGACTCGGTCTCCTTTGTTCAAGTTTCAGCTTATGTGGTTGCGTGACCCCTCTTTGCATGGCCATGTTGCTGATTGGTGGAGGTTTGGTAGACCTTCTTATGGTACGGCAATGTATACCTTTGCTAAGTTATTGCAATTTGTGAAGTGCTAGCTTAAACGCTGGAACCGTTGGTGATTTGGGAACATTTTCTATGAGAAGAGTGCTAGTCAGGCTGAGTTGGACAGTATTACAAGAGTGATCAGGGAGGATGGGGTAACTGAAGAATTGCTTTGGGAGGAGGCTAGGGCTTTGAAGGTGCTGGAGGAGTGTGAGCTGCGGGAGGAAGTTTTTTGGAAACAAAAGGCTCGGATCAAGTGGCTGCAGGAGGGTGATAGGAATATTGCTTCTTCTTCAATTCGGTGAAAGCCAGGAGACATGACAATTCTATCTCAGTTCTGGTAAATGATAGGGGGGAGAATCTTTCCTCTTTTCAGGAAATCTCGAGTGAGGCTGTGCAATTTTTCGCTTCTTTATTCAGGGAAGACTCGCAGGGGGATCGCTTGAGGAAGCTCAGGTTCTTTCATGTATTCCACCTGTGGTTTCTAGGGAGATGCAGGTGCACCTTATGGGTGACATTTCATTGGAAGAGTTGGAGGGGATTGTGTTCCAGATGAAGAAAGGGAAAGCTCCTGGCCCTGATGGCTTCCCTATTGAATTTTTTTAGGAATTCTGGGATATTATCAAGATGGACTTATTGGCAGTCGTTCAAGAGTCACAGAAAAATAAGCAGATGTTGCGTGCTATGAATTCTACTTTTCTTGCTCTCATCCCCAAGTGTGAGGGGGCAGATAAGTTAACTCAATTTTTCCCTATTTCCTTGTGCAATGTGATTTATAAAATTATCTCTAAATTGATTGCTGATAGGCTGAAAAAGTGGCTTCCTATGCTTATCTCTAAGGAACAGAGTGGTTTTGTGGCGGGTAGGCAAATTCTAGATGGGGTGGTTATTGCAACTGAGACCATTCACTCTATGGCTACCTCCAAAGATAAGGCGATGTTCATCAAGCTGGATATGGCTAAGGCTTATGATAGAGTTCAGTGGTCCTTCCTTCGAAAGGTGCTTGGTGCTTTTGGGTTTGGGGACGACTGGATTCAATGGGTTATCAGTTGTGTCACCTCAACCTCATTTTCTGTTCTTATCAATGGGGAGCATTCTGCGCTCTTCAGTGCCTCTCGCGGTTTGCGTCAGGGTGACCCCCTCTCTCCTTATTTATTTCTTCTCCTTGCTGAAGGTCTTGGACATTTGTTGAGAAGGAATGTGGAGTTGGGTCTCATTCAGGGTTGGAGGTGGGGAGGGGATTTGCCTCCACAGTCTCATTTATAGTTTGTGGATGACACTGCTCTTATGGGTTTGGCTACTATTAGAGAGGCTTCAAATCTTTGCAGGGTGTTGGATGTTTATCTTGCTGCTTCGGGACAACTAATTAATGAGGATAAGTCATCAATTTTCTTCTTCAATACTTCTGAGCCCATTCAGAGGTAGATTGCTCATATATTGAGATTTCAGATTGGAGCCCTCCCTTTGACCTACCTTGGTATTCATATTTCGGTGGGAAGGATGCCCAGGGGTTCTTGGAAAAATCTTCTGGAAAAATTTCGTGCGAGAGTGTATCATTGGACGCACAGGTGGCTATCCTTTACTGGTCATGTTCAGTTACTCAAGTCTGTTGTGCAGGCTCTCCCCATTTATCGTTGCATGATCCAGGTGGCTCTTATGGGTTTTGTCAAAGAATTAGACTCCTTGGCAAGACAATTTTTATGGGTTGGGAGCTTGATATCCTCTAAATGGAGTTTGGTCAGATGGGATGTTGTTTGTAGCCCGAAGCAGATGGGTGGTCTTGGATTAAGGCAGTCTATTGTGTCTAGGGTGGCGTTGGCTGCTAAATTGTATTGGCGGTGGTGTATTTGGGCCTGTATTTTATCCCATAAGTATTTTCCCGAGATCCCTTGGAGGGATATTCCTCGTTATCCCCTGGTGGGGAAAGGTTCGGTGATTTGGGGCACGCTCAAGAAAGGGGCTGCACTCATCAAGGAGGGCTTATTTTGGATTTGCAAAAGAGGGGTGGAGGCACATTTTTGGACCGACTCTTGGGATGGTTTCCCTCCCATTGTTTCTCAGTTCCCTATTTTGTTGACTCTGTGTCAGAGGTTCCTGGAGGCTGGTTGGTCGAGGGTGAGTGACTTTAAATCCTTTTCGTCTCATGGTCAGTTGAAGGTGGTGAGATGGAAAAACCCCGAGGAGTGGCTTGCTATTGGTATGGAAGAGGACATGGGTGCACTTCAGAATATCCTTGCCAGTCGAAGGTGTAGTTCCCTCCTGGGTGGGGATGTTTTGGCTTGGTCCCCCAATCCTAAGGGTGTCTATACTGTCTCTTCAGGATATCAGGGGTTATTAGCCCAGAGGTTGGATGCTGTGGAGGTTCATTGGTGGAAGAATGTGTGGAACAAATTCTCTTGGCCAAAGTGCAACTGCTTTATTTGGACTTTGGCATGGAATAGATGCTTGACTTGGGATAATATTAGAAAGAGGGGGTTCCAAGGCCCTTCTATTTGTGCTTTGTGTGGAGCTGGGGAGGAGGATTCTTCTCACTTGTTTTTTCACTGCCCCTTTGCTTTGCATCTTTAGCATTCTTGGTGGGGTGTCTGGAAAATCCCTTGTGTTCATGCTTCTTCCCTGGTGGATTTTTGGAGTAGTTTGGGTAGACCTCCTACTTCGGCTTCCTTTTTGCAAGTTGTGTGATATGTTGGGCCTACTTTCATGTTGTGGCAGATATGGTTGGAATGGAATCGTCGTATCTTCCGCAGTGAAATGTTGTTAGTCCAACAAATTTGGCAAATAATTTTAGGTATGATTCAGGAGACTATTGAGGCTAAATGTGATGTGGAGCTCCCTTTGGAGAGACGAGATGCTGAGATGGTGGATAGACTGGGGATTCAGGGATTTTCTGTGGCTTCTACTTGTGTCAGGAGAGGGAGGAGGGTAAGAAAGAAAGTTCAGAGGATGGGAAGATGGTTGCCCCCTCTGGTTGGCATTTTGAAGATAAATAATGATGGCTCCTCAAGAGGCAATCCTGGGCCTGTCGGGATTGGTGGTGTTGCTAGGGATTTTTCTGGATCAGTGATTTTATTCTTTGCTGTTCATGAAGGGATGCAGACCATCAACCTTATGGAAGGCTCGGCGATCCTCTACGCTTTGGAAAGGGCTTATGCTTTAGGGTGGCGCAAGGTGATCTGCGAATCTGATTCACAGGTTCTGGTTAATTTAATCAATGAGCGAAAGGTTTCAGAGGTGAATTGGCAGCTGGCCAGGGTGGTGCAGCAAGTTCTTCAAACTAGCTCTTTGATGGAGTGGGTGTCTTTGGTCCATATTCCACAGGAGTGGAATAGGGCTGCCGATTGTTTGGCCAAGTGGGCCTCTGAGTATTTAGATGGTCGGAAGTTTGAGGAGTGGGAACAAGTTTCCCCTGAGCGTCGTCATGAGTTGGAGGGGATTCTTGTTGATGATGTAACTGATTCTGAACAGGGTTGACGTGGCTCTGGCTTTGTTTGGCCGTTTCTTGTTGGCTTCTAGGGCTATTGCCCTTTTGTCTTGTTATGCTCTTTCTTCATTTTCAATAAAGTTTTTACCCCTCTTTTTTATTAAAAAAAAATATTATCTTTTTATTAATATTAAATTAGAAAATCAGGTACGGATAATATCTTGATTAAATAAATTATTTTAATTAAAATTGTAGATAAGTTGTGCTTTTAAAAGCTGGAAAAAGGACCAATAAGGGAAGAGGATTTTTGAGAAAAGAAAACTGAAAAGATTTATTGATTTTATTTATTATTTATTATTAGGGAGAGAGGATTATTCACACACATAAGATTTCTCTGTTGTTTTTGGGTTTGTAAAAGAAAGGAAAAGAAAGTTTGTTTGTTGGTGCTTCTGGGTAAAAATAATTGTTTGAAGAAAAGATAGATTCGAAAAGAGAACTGCAGGAGGAATTCAGGAGGTGGCTACAGAAGGGATTCTTCTTCAAACGAAGGACTCCAGGTTTTCTCCTTTTAAATTATTAATATTTTATTGATCTGTAAACAAATCTGGTGGCTATGTTTTCGAAAATTGATTAAATGAAGTTATGTGATTTGAAAATTTATTCGTATGAAACCCTTGAATCTTTTGTTGAAAATATTAGTAATTTTTTTTTGAAATTCTTCAATATAGTTAGTAGTGAAATTTATTGTTGAAATAAAAATCATCTTCGAATGGGGGTTGAGTTTACATGCCAGATTTATACTGGATCTATTGAAAAATCTACTTGGTTATATTATTCGTTTTAAATCTTGTTATATATATAAATATATTGCTCTTTTTATAAAGAACTTCATAAATAAAATATATATATATATATATATATATATATATTGTTTGGATTTCGAAATTGGCTTCAGAATAAAATTTATATTTAGTATTTGAGGGTATTGCAATATATATATATATTGTGTATTTGATTTAGTTTCGTTCTGTGAAAAGAATAAATTATACAGAATTTCATCATTGCACAGAGTAAAATATTTATATTAAATTGATGTTTTCGAGGCTATAATAATAAGAAAACGTTCTTTCAAATTTCATGATTTAAAAATAAATATATAAAAAATAAATATATATTTATATTCACTGAAATTCGAAATCCTCTTCTCAAAAGTTTTTTAAAAAAATATATATATATATATTTTTTTAAAATATAAATTAAAAATAAATTATATTTTTATTTTTTTGGGAAGTGGGGGTCGGTCGAGGCCATACCACCCACAGTCCCCACTGTGGCACTGTCGCCACAGTTTGTGGTACGTGGTACCACAACCTGCGGGGGCTACGACCACCACAACCTGTGGTGGGGTTTGGGTCTTTAAAGGTTATTTTGTTTGTTTTTTTCTTATTTGTTTATTTAAATTCATTTTATTTTATGTGATTTTTGATTTTTACTTTATATATATATATATTTATATTATATATTTTTATATTTAAAATGTGATATTTAATTAAGGTTTTATTAAATGATTATGTATTTATATGTATATATATATATATATTTTGGTAATTATAATGGTTTATTAGGTTAATTTTTATAAGGTGACATTAAATAGATGATATAAATATGTGTCTTGATATATATGTTATTTATGTGCAAATAAAAGTGGGATTCTTTTTAAGCCATGTGTCTAGGAAAATTTTATATCTTTGTAGTGCTATAGGGTATTTGTGATAATTAGAAACAAATTATGTATTTAAAAATAAAATGGAGTTTTCTTGGGTAATTGATGTATTTAGTTGATTGGAGATATTATGCATTGGCAGTGCGCAATATAGCGTTGAATAACATAATTGTTATTCTTAAGATTATTCGTTAAGTTTATTATGGCATTTTCTTCGTGATCCTATTTATGTCATCTGGGAAAACTCTTGATTCATTTTATCTTTCATGGGAGCTTAAGTTGTTGTTTAGGACTTCCAGAGGCGGGGTTACTGATGTGTAATTGTGATCTCATGTTTGAATGTCTGGCCTATGTATTGACCATGGTTGTGGTTTAGTTTACTCTTGGATTGTATCGTTTGTGAACGTTATACGTATGATTATGGGCGAGAGGGTTATGCCTCATGGTTGATCCATTGTTGGTTCAGTTTTCCTTGTTGATACAATCTTGTTGTATTGGATATTTGTGTGGAGGGTTTAGAGAGAGTGGCTCTAAGTGGGGGCCGACGCACAAAGGGGCTGTCAAGGTAACCCACATAGAGTTAAGTTAATCAGTGACAACCTAAGTAATAAACCATGGGTGGGGATTAAACACTAATAAGATAATTGTGATGCCTCGTCCGCCTGTTAGTGCTATCACAGACTAAAGGGGACTGAGAAGGCCGTGGTTGGAAAGATCGTTGCCTTGTCTTCACGAAAGGTTAACGATTCCGCATGAGTAACCCAATGGAGCGGCGCCTTGAGATAGGCTGTCAGGAGAACCATAGATGGAGGCAGTACCTTTACCAAGTAGTCAGGATAATCCATGTTGAGATGGAGGTGGCACCTTGTAATAGGTTGTCTAGATAATCCATGTTAAACCATGCGATGACACTCTCCTCTAACTTTCTGTTTTGGTTGTTTTTATTGGTGTCCTCTGGAAGTAGTTCTTTGATATTATGTCTTGTGAGTTGTTGATAATGTGTTTATCATGAGTTACTGTTGTATCATTTGTAAATTGATTTAATGTTAAGGTTTGAAAGTGTTCCATTGTTATGTCATTTGGTGGTTTGTCATGGTTTAGTCTTCAGTGTTGTTTAGTGATATTATGTTATTTTGTATGGAGTTAGTCTTGTGTTTCTGTGATGTACTTGGTTGGGGATCCTTCCTTGTCTACTCCCAGCACAGGGGTGGTTGGGTGGAACGTGCTTCGCACCTCGTTGGGTTCCCTTGGATTTTAGTTGTATCTTTTGTTGCAGGGTTTTATCGGATGCAGTTGATCCAGTGTTCTTTGTACCAGATGTATGTTTATACCTCAGATGTAATTTATTCATTGATGTATCGTCTCCCACGTGTGTTGGGATGACCTTGATGTAATTTGTATATGTGGTTATTGAGATGTATTTTTAGACAGTTGTATTGTACTATCATATTGATGTAATGTTTATTCAGGCCATGTATTTATTCAGGAATTATCATTTGTAATAGTTGGTTAAGTTGTGTTGTATTTGTCGAAATATGTAACACTTTATATCTTTATAATTACATGTATTGTCATATGTGCATATGGTATTAATATGGTTATTGTTAATGGATATTTTAAATGATGTTGTTATGAGAATGAATAGATTTACGCAATTGTTTAATTATTGTTGTCTTATTATCTTCGTTATGGGTTAGTGTAGTAATGTCCATGTGTACCCCAAGGGAAATAGTTGTGCAACTTTGTACAATGTAATATTGTAATACTTAGTACATGTATTATGTTCTTTTAAAAAAAAATTGTTGCATCTTTTTTAGTTCCTTTGGGGTTCGCACGGCGGGGCATTACATATAGACTCAATTTGTTCATCAGTTAAATTCTTCACTGTTGCCATGATCTCCTTTCACCACTTATCTTTTAGACTTTGAACAATTTGTTGGTGCTCTATCGTGGGAATGTAGTCAATGGAAATCATCTACTCCATTGAGGTTCTCAACTCATTAAACTTTTCTTGATGGTACTCTATAGTCATACACTCTTCAGCAATAGTTTCTTCCCATGAGGCTTTCAAACTACTAACTATTTGTTGATGCTATGCTATAGTTATGTAACCATCCATACTTTCCTTTGCAACAATATTCCATAGGTTGGTCACAATCTACTAGTGTTCCTCCAAAGATATATAGGTTTTCATGTCCAATCCATGATTTTGAGCCAATTTCCCCAATTGGTTCTTTGATTTGTTCCTATTCTCTTCAATTTGTTGTATCCAACTCTGAAGGATCTAAACCTATCCTTCCAAATGTTTTACCCTGGCCTGTAAACCATGAATTTCCTTTTGTTGCTTGGAAAACATTTCATCCACACTAAATTCTTCTAAGATGTGTTACTCCTCCTGTGATGGTTGCTCTGTGACCTTAACCATGGGATCACTTTCCTGATACTAGCCTAAGGTAGATGGAATACCAACTCTTCCTTTGAAACTCATGTCTTCTTGGCCCGTATGTTACTTACCAACAACAATATGGGGGAGTAGAGTATTGGTTTCCTATAGCACCAAATTTTTCCCTTCTTCCCATAGAAAAGCTTGTGCCATAGGGTTTTCATCAGTATTGTCTTGGTTGGGCATATCCTCATCTTTTGGATCAGAGGGTGCATGTAGCTCATTATTACTATGTTCACATATGTTTTCTTCTTCATTTTGCAAATGTGGAGGAGTCATGGATACTAGTATCATATTATTCTTGTATTTAATGTTCATCTAGCTCTTCAAAAGCCTCATGTTGCATTTGTTCCTTTTTCTTTTGTCAGTTTTGCCTCCTCTACTCCCTACTTTGCCTATCTCTATTTCTTAGAAGGTGAGTGGGAAACACTTCCACATCTGGCTCTAGTTGTTCTTGACACATAGTACTAGAAACTCTAGCTAACTTTTGCAGTCTAGAGGTTGAAAGGTCCTCTACTTCTTCTTTCCTCTTCTGCTTGGTGTCATAGGAGGGTTTCACTTTAGTATGAGAGGCTTTGGTAGATTTTTGGGGTTTTCCTTTGCTAGCAGCTCGAATGTTATGCTTAGCTTGTTTCATCTACTTAGTATTGCTTGGATGTTCAGGCTCATCATTTTGTTGGTTACCCTCCTAGTTTTCAAATTCAATATCTTTTTGGGTTGGATCAAGGGCATCCTTACCCAAGGTATCATTGGTAGTTTCAAGGTCTTCATCTAGTATGTCATCACTTGAATTTTCATCCTCATTATCCTGATCTTCTGCTTCATTTTGGCTACTCTCGGCTTCATGAGCCTTTGGCTCAATTCCTAAAGCTGAGACATGGGAAGGGATTTCTTCTCCAACAAATATAGACCAACTAATTTGGGGAAAATTTGGTTTAAACCCTCCATAAAAATTAATTTGATTAAGCCATGGTGTGTTAAAGAATTGTGATCCATCCTTTTTTCACTTCTAAACACATTTGTTTTATAGAATGAAACAAATAATGTGGTAGATTCACCAGCTCACTATGCCATAAATGACATAACAACCTGAGATGCTGAGAAAAGATGTATGCATACCTTCCCTCTCTGATGATATATTGAATTATAACCTTGTAAACTTTGAACCAGGGTTTGGGAAGTGAACTATGCAATGTGTCTTGCCCTAGAGCTATCTTTAACCTATCCTTTCCTCATAGAAATTGCTTCGTAAGATGTAAATTAGTTGTTTTGGTTACATCTATAGGGAAATAAGCTTCTCCTTGAAGAGTTAATCTAGTGACCGTGGAAATGAGTTGAGTAGTGACTGGAAAAGAATAACCCCACACCATTGTAGAACGGTCATTTCCATTAAAGGCCATGGAAAACTCATAAGCTATATCATCATCAAATCCACACAGTTTCTTGAAGAATACATGCTAGTTTGTGGCTTCAAAAATCTTATAAATTCATTTTTTAGCTCGCAAACTCTTCATGCTAGTGGGCTCTTGTCGAATGTGAGGGCCACCCATGGCAACAAATGCACAACTAACAAACGAAAAAATGGCAACATGAGACAAAGAATAGGATAACTAGAAAAGGAAACGACAGTTGTAAATAGCAGTATTGAGAACACGATGATTGGAAAACAAGGAATAAAATATAGAAATAGCAAATAAGATGTAATAATTTCAACATAGGGGTATTTTGCAAGAGATTACAACAATAATTACTTTGATTAAATCACATAAAGCCTACAACCAAGATATAATAATGGAGATAGTTGACATGACTCATCCCCCTAGCTAAATGTATGATGTTGTCCTCAGAGTTGCCATAAATAATAATATAAAACAAAAGCAATGCATATGAATTAAAGGAAATACATACCATTCGAAAGTTTTCTGTTAAAAGTACACCGAAGGAGGACGTGGTAGAAGAAGCTAGTGGAAGTGTTACACCCCAATTGTGTAATTACTATTTACTATTACTATGTAGGGTAAAATGTGAATGTAACGTGAATTCAGTGGATGAATAAATTGAGTGTGCACTTTGTTATAACTGCCTTATGAATGAATGTCATCTCATTTGATGTTATATGAAGGAATGAATTTATATAGATGAATGAATATTGTGTTGATATTCTAACTTTGGAGATGTAATGCGTATATTTCATATTTTGTGAACTGACTACAGTGTACGTATGTTAGTGTTTGTAGGTACATGTTCAATTCCTCTAGGCGAAGGGGAAGTATCACTCAGAAGAAGGTCTTGGTTAGGTAACTAGTAACGTAACCTATCTGAGCTTACACACACCACGGTAGAAGAATTGAGTTGGGCTATTAAGTGGGAAGTTGGTAGGTCATCCTTAGTTGTTATGTCTACTTTAGTGAAAGCCTATTTTACTGTTGTTTGCATTATTAGATGAAGATTAGCTTATGATTTCCTTCTTGTTACCATGCTTGAATTGATAAATGAGTATATGAGGTATGTGTATGCATACACACATGCATGGAGATGATAGACTATACACACCAAGGAACACTTACATGAGGGTACATAGGTAGACATACCTATGCACACTCATGCATGAGTTGCTTATGCACATGGAACTATCCAATGGAATCAACGACATGTATATGTATACGTATAAACATATAGCTCATAGTCTCTTATCAAACACAATGGTAACTATGTATGATTTTAGTGAGTGAATCGAATGTGTATATTTATATATACATATATCGATATGTATGTGTATACACACACGCGTATGGTAGCAAATGGATATGCCCATGCGAATGTATCGATACATGTATACATACACATACATGTACATAGAGGCATATATGTGTGTGTGTGTCTATATGTAGGTATGTATACACAATCGATATGTTAATATAACAATGTGATTGCTATGTTGATGTACTCTTTTGTATAATGATTATATATATATGCTTTATTGTCTTGTGATAAATATATATATATATATATACACTAACATATACATATATACGTATACATAATATATATATATATGTATACGGATGTGTTGATAATATATATATATGTATGTATGTGTGTATATATATATGTATGTATATGTGGTATTTATATTTAAACATCATTTACTTTGAGATTGACTATTTCAAATAATGGTTATCAGTCGATTATAGTGTTTAATATATTTGGCTTAGAAGTCAATAATCATGGATGACTTAATAGCCAAAACCTTGAGATGAATATGATTATATTCATGAGCCATTTTTAATGCTCTTGTTGTCATACTAAAGAGAGTATAAATCTGCAAACTGTATAAACATTAAAGTCAATAATGGGAAAGGTCGACACCTTTATGTATCATGGATTTGGTCAACAACATCACCACGATTTGTTGTAACAAATCAAACAACTATTAAATACATTGAACAATCGATGACTTTGTCTAATTAGTTAAGTATATGAGTCGATACTTAGCATAGACTAAGTTGATGCTATTATGGGTGGCATGCTTTTTTTATTGACTATTTCTCTTGAGAGTATAATCTTGCCACCTTTGCATTATGTTTATCATAGAAGTCTTCTTATTGTTGACAGTCAAATTCTATCACATGGATAGTTGATTTATTCTCCAATTTTTGTCGAAAAGTGGGTCGATCTGTTGGTAATCAAGTTGAGTCTTTACTTACTTATTTGCCACCTTTCAAAGATGTATTAGTGGTGTTGCTATGCATGCTTCTTGTTGTCAATATCATGCCTAAAATGTAGGCAATGTAGTTACTTTCTTGTTGTATAAATAGCAGTAAGAGTTTATTGTTTGGGACACCTCATTATCTCTCTTTGATGCGTTATTTCTTGTGCAACAAATTTTAATTTTAGTGTGTTTTTCTATTTGCAATATTTTATCCAAATAGTGAGGGAGAGTCTTGAAAATTAAAATATTTTTAGTTATCTTTTGAGAAGAAGCAATTTCTAACTTGAGAGATAAGAAGCTGTGAGACTTTGTTGGAGAGAGTTGTTGTTCTAAAGGTGTTATGACTGCAGCTAGTCAAATTGGGAAGCTATAAAATAGGAATGAGGATATTCTACTTTTGATTATTCTATTTTGAACGTGCTATGTCTTGATTGATTGAGCTATTCATGTTGATACTTGCATGTAGAAGTAATGTTTACTTTGAAAGAAAAGTAGAAACTATTTTCTTTGTTTGTACATTGTTTGTAAGCACTTCATGATAGGAGAGACTATTTGTCTTGGGTAATATTATACTAGACTTGAGTAGTCAAGGGTAAGAGGTTATGTTTATCATAGGTATTGTTATTATACTAGATATGGTCAAACATAAACAGTCTTAGGGTACACTCAAAACTAGATAGTTGTTTATGCTAGATGGCTAGTAGGTTACTCCTGGGAATGTTGTCTAGTGAAAGGAGGGAACTTGTACTTTTCTTATTGAGTTGTATTACCTTAGGTTGTTTAAGAGATAGGTTATCCTAGGGAGTAGCTTTCCCGTGGAGAGGGATTTCCTAGGCATAGATATAATAGCCTTAAGTCAAAACGAGCTTGCCATAGTGTAGGTGAATGGTAGACCATTGCTTGATTATACTGAGTGAGAACACTTTGGCCAAAGTAGTGTGAAAGTCCATGACTCCACTATAGATAGTGTGAAGCCAAGACTCCATTTCCAATTCACCATGTCCATTTTAATGCATGAGGGCTACCTATTGTAGGTTATAAAATCCTAGTCATGTAGGACACAACATAAGCTCAGAGTGGTATGTCATACAACGTTACCCAACTAATACCTTCATCAAAGCGTAGGGCCATCTATCATTGATAGATATGTGGGGGACCACATATGAGTCTATGGTTGGTGGAAAAGCACTTGAGTGATGCTTCTCCTCCTCAACAGGCAACAAAGGACCAAGGTTTTGAAAGGTGGATTCCTAGACCATCTATATCTTATGTCATGAAGCTCGTAGGAGCTATGTATGTAGTTTTGTATTACATTGAAATATTGTACTTTGAGAAGTATTGTAATGGAATGGAAATCCTTATTGTATATTGTACATCTTTGTTCATATATTTTCAATATTTAGAAAGGAAAAAAATTATTGTAATGGCATGATGCATAGATTTATTTACTTTTACAGTAAAAACTTAGGAAATTTACTTCAATGAACGTTTGGCATATTACAGGAAGAGAGGTGAAGGAAGTGACAAGCAAACAATCAGTGATGAGGTGGCAACCAAGTGGGGAACATGACCAAGTTGGCACAAGTAGGGAAACTACCAAGTGAGGTGCCATGGAGGTGTTGGAGTTGGAAAGCGTGCAACAAAACTGTAGAGATAATGATGGAGCTCTGTACTAAAGTGACGTCGCCGACAAGATGGATGTCATAGTGAAAAGTGGAGACAAACCACCAATGTTGAGCTAGAGGAAAAGTTAACATGGACGCAAAATGGAGAAGAATGTAGATAAAGCAGAAAGTGGAGGAAATTTTCAGAATGAATAGGACATTGGCCTGCCAATCAAATGAAGGGAGTAAAGTGAAACCACCGACAACCCAATAGGAAGAGGTAGTTGGAAGGAACCACCCACAGTATGTGAGATGACATGGCCAGTGAAGCCAACAACAAGGCCCACAAAAAGGAAATGACAGGAGCAGCAGAGGTCCAATATCCTATCACCAAGGTGGTAGGAGCACCATTGAGGTTGTATTTTGTTGCCAATGTGGTAGGAGGTTATTTTGGCATTATTGTCTTTTTTTTCACTTTTTTTTTTTGACAATGTCAGACTGTCGATGACTTGATTTTTAGACTGACATCACCCGGAGGTGTCAGAAAAACCTATTTTCACCTACTAGTGTATTATTCGATTAATATTTGTTGGTCACCCGATTTTCAAATATTAACTGACCAACAATGCCCAAAGGTTTTCATTGTTGGATCTTTATTGCATGTTTTTGTCATTTTTTTCATCATTTTTTTTTTTTTCTCTTTTTCATTCTTTTTATTATTACTTTTTTCATTTTATTCTTTGTTCCTATTTTATTTCAGAGAGGCAACAAGAACAAGAGTGAGTTCCTTTTCCACATCAGATACAAAAGTATCTCTAGAAGGGACCATTTGTAGAGTTTAAAACGATGCTTGTTAACAATAAGAGCCATACGCTCTAAGTCGATAGTGCACAATTCAACTGCACCATTATCATAGATAGTCTTGATCTCATAGGGACCGAGCCAATGGGTATGAAATTTCCCTTTGAAGTCTTGGAACCAAGAGTCATAAAGTAATCTCTAGTCACCAGGCTAGAACATGCACTCATGAATGAAGCAATCATGCCATTGGTCTCACTGTTGTTGCACCACTTCTGCATGAGAAAGAGCTTGTTGACACATCTCATCCAAGGAGTGGAATTGAGAAATTTTTTCCTTTTGGGCTTCATTGAGACTCGTCGCAAGTTGAATAGTAGTGTGGAGAGTCTTCAGTTCAAATTTAAATAGAAAAACAACCTTTTTTCCATAGACGAGCTCATATGGTGTCAACTTAGTGGTCATCTTCCAAGTTGTTCGATAGGCCCAAATTGCTTTAGGAAGCTAGTCTACCCAATCTTTCTTGTGTAACACCATTGTCTTTGTGAGAATATTCTCCAACTCTCAATTGGTCACTTCCACTTGCCCATTGGCTTATGGATGGTATGAAGAAGACTTTTGATGCTTGATTTCGTATTCCCTTACCAAGGTTGTAATCAAATCATAGGTAAAATGGGGTCCTTGATTTGTAATAATTTCTTTGGGCACATCGTACTTGGTAAAAATATCAAAATATAAGAAGTTAGAAACTTTTGTATCCCTAATATGTTTCAAAGCTACTACTTCTACCCATTTAGTCATATAATTAGTACAAACCAAAATATACTCTTTATCCCTAGAAGGAGGATCAATGGGTCTTACAAAATCCAAACCCCATTTTTCAAAGGGTTTAATTGATAACTTCAAGTGTAAGGGAATTTCATTGAAGTGTGTAGGGAGGCCCATATGTTGACACTTATCACAATGTTGAACAAACTGTTTATAATCCTTGTAGATCATTGGCCAATAATATCTTATAGTTAAAACTTTGTTAGTAATTCATTGTGTCACGAAATGGCCTCCACAAGGCTTAGAATGGCAAGCATGGAGTATATCAAAAACATCCTCCTCTGCAAATCATTGAAACATAACATTATCAATTCCAGCATGAAAAAGTAAACCATTAATCCAACTATATTTCCCATTAAGCCCTATAAGCTTTTGACGTTCTCTCAGAGAAAAGTGGGATGGAAATCTGTAGGTAACAAGATAGTTAGCAATATCAACAAACCATGGGATTTTTATAGCAATTGAAAAAGGATGTTCATCCAAAAAAGTATCATCCACAAGGATTGGTTCATTATCACACTACATTATAAATAGAAAATCAACCACTACATTCTCTTGTCCTAGTTTTTCAAGGATAGTAATGTTGAATTCTTGCAAGAGAAGCAACCACTGAATCACTCATCCTGTAACAATTGGCTTGTTCATCAAAAATATAATAGTAGAGTAATCCATATGCACAAACTTTATACCCAGTTATATAGTGGCAAAATTCTTTTTATCGCATAGACTACAACCAAAAATTCTTTTTCAGTGACGATGTAATTTACCTCTACACCAATAAAATTCTTACTAATATAATAGATGGAGTAAAAGAGAGAATCTTCCTTTTGTCCAAGTACCGCTCCCATGAAATTTTCAGATGCATTAGTATGGATGTGAAATGGCAGTTCCCAATTGGGTCCTTGCAGCATTGGTGTAGTTATAAGCTTGCCTTTGATTTCTTCAAAGGCTTGATAGCACTCTAGTGTCCAAGAGAAATTAACATATTTCCCTAGAAAAAGAAAAAGAGGTTAGGAAATTTTGTTGAAGTTTTGAATAAACTATCTATAATACCTAGCATGACCCAAAAAACTATGTACATCCTTTTGACAAGTGGGCACAAGAACGTTTTGAATTAT
>VDFB02371079.1:0-222348 GCA_007258455.2 Sequoia sempervirens
GCTTTGAAATGTTCATAGATTAAAACAAGCAAACCCTCATGGAGAATAGAATGCCTAATCGGATTTTGACTATAGTTTTGAAGACTAGCATTCAGAGAGGTAGCAAGATAGAAAGGGAAAGAAACCCTAACTTGATGCCAGAAATGGTTGAAGAGGAAAAAATGGTACCCAAATACCCTATTGTAAGAACCATCCAGGGAACTATATTTATTTGTTTCTTCACATTTTTGGATTCAATTATGAACTTATATATTAATGGTCCTTCAAGAATATTCATAGTGTGCATGGTCTTAACATAGAAGAATTTTTCTTTAATGCTTTCAAGGAAAAATAAATTTTAAAATTTCCTTCATGTTTACCCTCAAAGCCATAATGCCTACTTAACTAATCTATATATTTAAAATTTGAAGCCTCAAACCAAATAAATAAGGAGTTGGAGAAAAAATATGAATTTAGTATTTCCAGTGAGACTTGTCTTGTTCCAAAGGCAAGCATAGGTGATTCTATTTGCTTATGAAAAACCTAATATTTGAATATAACAAGTGTTCATCATGTTGGATATTTCATATGATTTGGTTGTAGAAATCTATAGATCTTAATATTTTTACATCACTATGGGAAACATGACTCAATTTTAAAATTTGAGTTTTAGTTCCTCTTTTGTAGATTCCCAATGACTGTGGATGTGTATATGTGCTAAGTTATATTTGAAGATCTATAATATCCCATAAAATTTATAAAAACTATAGGAGTAAGCTCTACTTTTTATTTTATTTTATTGTGAATTAATTTTCAATTGATTGGAAAGATCTACAAAAGAGATACATTATGTTGTGATTAGACTGTAATTTAAATGATGATTTTGTAGAGGATATTGAATGTGCAATATTTAATAGCAAATTATATAAATGTAACTATAGAATGTAGTTGTATGATGTCTACATTTTTTGTGGCCAATCCTACTAAGATAAATAGATAGCTAGATAATATTATAGATAAAGAAAATATTAGTTGCATGTTGAATGCATGGTTTAAAATATATAATATGAACATTATTAATTTTAATTTATCCTTCAAGGAATAAGTTTCAAGAAAAACAAACACATGTTAATAATAATGAATGTGTACTAGGTTCACAATATTAGTAGATAGAATTATGAATGACTTTTTCTTCAAGATCAATTGAAAGTAGGTTTTACATTTCTCAAGCACCACACCTGTTAAATTGTTTGTAAGTCATTAAATAAGGTGATAGATAAAAACTAGATATGTATTTTTACTTTATAAAATTACAATGGATACTATCTCCATATTTAGAACTTTGGATTCTTCATTATTGGTAATAATACTTTATGTTTGTAGATCATGGGGTTACTATGCCCCTAATGCATGATCAAACCCTAGAGATATATTTTTGTATGCATTGAGACTTTATGGCATGTCCCCAAAAGAAAGAGTTGGGATGAAAGATTGATGGTGAAAGATATGACTTAGCATAGTGTAGGTGGTCCTTGATAATATAGTAGTAGCATAAATTAGTTGTATGTTGTGTGAGCTAAGTAAATTTAATTGAAAGCTTTAAGGGTAATTTGGAAGATATTGCAACAAGAGAATAAAGAAGAAATATCATACATGTGTCATTTTCCAAACAATGTTTGTAATTCTTTGATGTCAAATTATCATTTTCAATGTGTTACAATAGTCTAAAATAAATTCATGAATTGCAATCTTGAATGTTTTCTTTTTATTTTTCAATTGTGTATATGTAAATTTATTTATATAAAAAATATTATTAATACGATTTTATGTTCACACAACTAAATACAATTCAATTTCCTGATATAATCTCCTCCAATGTATGTTCATGATATTAATGTATTTTCATATTTTTACAATACATATTTTTTATTTCTTTAAATTCTTTGTCAACCTTTATGTACCTAGTGCTTCTATTATGCACAACTTGTAATTGTATTCAAATGGGTTGTGATGATAAGTAAACATTAAACATTCAAATACAATCGATAAGTTATTCAATGCACCTAGCAATGTATATAGCACAAAAAATAGACAAGTTTATAATTTCTAAGAAGAACATATTTTTAACAACTATTTCTAAGAAGAATAGTTAACAAAAAATATATCTACTAATTTTTTAATAGTTGTATCTTTGAAAATCATAAATAATTACTAATAAAATAAAATATTCTTGAATTTGATTCTTTCTTATAAAATCATTGAAAATAAATTAATTATCACACTTGTGAAATTCTTGAAAATCAGCTATATTGACATTGCATATAATGACTCTAAAAAATATAAATGTGCAATGTTCGACCAAAAAACCAATAATATCTATTGATAAGTAGGAGGTATTTTCTACAGTGTGTCAAATTATGATATTTATAATATGATTTGATAATATAGTTTTTGAGTCAAATTCATTAACCCATATTTCATGAGTAGTGTTTCACATGAACCTATCTCTCATGGGAATGAATGGTCAACTTAACACACATTACATCTAGATGATGCTCACAAGGGTGAAGCATTAAGACTTCTTGAGAGGTCAATCATTCCAATACTACTTTGACTCAAGCATGCTTAACCATGGAGTTTCTCCTAAAATCAACCTACTTAGCTTGCTACTCCATTCACAAAACCTTCAACACGTGTATTTTCTTATGAATCATTAATTATAGAGCTCCTTTAACTCAACAATTGATAAGCAAGAGGTATTTTCTATGTAATGTGTCAAATTATGATATTAATTTTTAGCTTCAACTGTGTAGTTTTTAGGTTGAACTCATTGACCCATATGTCATGAGCAGTGTTTCACATGAACACATCATTCATGAGATATGAGATAACAAACTAAGTGAGATTGATCTTGGGGGGAACTCCATGGTTAAGCACACTAGAGTTGAAGTAGTATTAGGATGAATGACCTCCTAGGTAGTCCCAATGCTTTATCCTTATGAGCATCAACATGGAATGAATGTTAAGTGGACCATTCATTCTAATGAGTGATGGGTTTGTATGAACCGTTGCTCATAAATATATGGGTCAATGAATTTGACTAAAAAACTACATAATTCAAACCTAGTATAAATATCATAACAATAATAACTAGCCCATTGACCATATAATACTTCTAAATAATTCTAGTACTAATCTTATGAATTGCTATAAATCCTACTACAACAAAGACTAATAAACTATGTTTTTAATAAATAAAATTATTACGTTGAAAAACATAACTACACTATCAATTGACAAGCTAAAGGGGCTCTATAATGAATGGTTCATAAGGCACAACACTTGCTGAAGGTTTTACAAATGGGGTTGCAAGCTAAGTGGGTTTAACCTTGGGAAAAACTCTGTGGTTAAGCGTGCTTAAGCTGGAGTAGTATTGGGATGGGTGACCTCTCGGGAAGGCCCAGTGCTTCACTTCTGTGAGCATCACCTAGATGCAATGAGTGCTAAGTGAACCATTCACTATCATGAGAGATGGGTTCTTATAAACCACTACTCATGAAGCATGGGTCAATGAGTTTGACTTGTAAAACTACATAGTTAATTCCTGATAGCAAGATCACAATAACTACACTATATCACAATAACTACACTAGATAGAATGTAATAACATTAACTTATTAACAAAAACTATTAAAAAATTAACATATATTTAAAAATAAAAATTATAAAATAAATCTTAAATATATAAAATAAAATAACTCTTTAATAAATATACTTCTTGGAAATAAACAATATATATTAAAACAAAATAAATTTTAAATGATTCTAGGAAAAACAAGAGGCATTGCGTTCGATTCTTGCGGGTAACATATGTAACATGTTGTTTGTTTAAGAAAGATTTAAAGTAGTAGTCATCTTTGCATGTAATAATAATTAGATATGTGTATAAATGCATATAATTTTAAGTAATATACAAAATGTCTATGGTAGACCACTTTGGTCTATACATTGCAATTGTTATTAGATAATAGTAAATGTGATTAATAGTAAATGTGTATCACTAATGCTTTGTAGTTGTTCATTTTCAAATTCTCATTTTGTTGTTGATTATAGAAGATGAACACATTCTAAGAAGACTATTTTTAGATGGCCTTCTAGAAGGTCTATTGTTAGGTTGTTAAATGTCATTAGATTGCCCAAATTCAGATTTAATATGAATGGATTAAATTTGGTAATAAGTTTGCTTTGCATATAGCCAATCTATTCATAAGATAGAAGTTGTATTTAGATTTTTATTTATTTTTCAGGCAATAATTTTGTAAACATTATAAATAAGTGCTCTTGGCATTTGTGGATCCAAAATCTACTAATTCAATAGAAATTGATTATGTCTATTTTGTTGCCCAATTGTTGTTGAAATTTTCTCTATGTTATTTGCTTATAGGAATTGAATATTGTTTAACATTTACTGAAAGTTGTCAAGTTAGTCATTGTAGCTTTGGATGCAATCACTATGTTTACCTTATAACATGTGTATGTTTTTTGAGTTAAATTAAATTGTGATAACATGTGTATGTTTTTTAAGATAAATTAAATTTTGTTTATCGAATTTTCAAACACTATATTGCAAGTTTACTCAAAGTTGGAGGATCACCTAGATGCAGTGAGTGCTAAGCAACCCATTCATACCCATGAAAGATTAGTTTTTGTGAACCATTAATGATATATGGGTCAATAAGATTGCTTCAAAAGCTATGCAATTGAGTTTATGATAAAATGTCACATAATTTTACATACTCAAGAAAACATCACATTGTTGAAAGTGAATGAGATAAGGAGTTCTCTAATGAATGATTTATAGGGCACAAAATTTGTTGAAAGTTTCATAAATAGGGTAGCCACCCCATTTTGTTTGATCTTGGGGGAAACTATATGGTTAAGCATGCTTGAGTTAGAGTAATATCAAGATGGGTAACCTACTCAAAATTCTTAACACTTCACCTTTTTGAATATTATCTAAATGCAATGAGTACCAAGTGAACCATTCATCTCATAAACAATAAGTTGTTCTCAAATATTATTAATAAAATATGAGTCAATAAGATTGAATTAATAATTAGATTTTAAAAAAACTCCAAAATTATTTTAGAAATCATAATCATTATATTTCCATAATTATAAATAACAAAATAAATAAATATGTTATTTATAATTATTATAAAAAAATTCAATATAAACTTTAGTAATTTTGACCAACTTTAATTAAGTTTGAATAATGAACTATTAGAAGTCCTACCTAAGATGCCATTGTTGGAGAGTGAAAATTGTTCTAGCTTTTTAAAGATTTTCTACACCCTCCCACGTGAATGAAAAATACTTGAAAGGTCGTCATTTATTGGTATATTACATCAATAGCTAGACACTATTGAAGAATAGTGTTTGTATATGATTGAGAAAAAAAATCAAATATTATTCAAAATGCTTACATCATGGAAATATTACTATGCATGACTATTGTCCAATAGAATTGAAGTAAAATGATTTGTTTAATATTAAAAAAAAATGAAATAAATATAAACTTTAGAAAATAAAGTCAACATAATTTAATACTTTGCTTTCATTGGTTGATTTGTGTCAAATTAATAGAACTTGTTGAATCCATAAGTATACCTGCCTCCGGCAGAACTAATAAAAACTCTCAAATAAATAAACTTCGTGCATAGATAGATTTAAGGTATCGATACTACCTAGCTATGTATTCCAAATAACGGGGCCACAATACAGGATTACGAGAACAATTATTGGACCGTCCACGTACGAGAAGATCAATTTAATATGGCGGGCGCCCAGACCCGAACATTTTTTACTTGGACCAGATGCGCGCTTCCACGAATCTGTTGACTTCCATCAAAACCTTCCCAACAGCATGAGCGGGAGTAATAAAAGCTTCCCTGCCACGCTCCACTTCCCAGATAGACTGTATGGAACATCCTCACATGCCCCCTTATCCCTCCGCAGGCTGCAACTATATCCCACGGACAGTCCCACGTTGCCATATGCACTGTACCATTTCATTAAATCCATTGCACAATCAAAACCAATACTTTTAAATTTCTCTGACCAGCCAAGGCAAGAGAAAGATTCAATCATTTTGGATATCATATTTGTAAGAAAAGAGATTGGCTAAATACCTGATGGTTTCAAAAATCATATTTAAAATGGAGAAATTTAATGGATCATGAACCACGTTATGATTCTCAATTATGCAGATCACAACAGTGGTTGCCAACAACGCCACTGATCTCTGGAACAACGTTCTCTGAACTTGTCTGGTTAAAAAATTACCCTCATTCTTGTCTTCTACACAAGAGGCAGATAAAGCTGATGTTTTCTTCAGTGCCGGCTCTGATGGAATATACCTGCCAATATAATCAAACAAATATGAGGGCCCGCATCCCACAAAAAACCAAATATAATACTCCTATAAGGTAGACCACAAAAACAGAAATGCATCCTGTCTGCAAATTTTTAACTTGGGAAAATCTCAAATCATTAATTATAACGAATTCAACTTACATGACGAGAGCGTAAATGAAAATAATTGCAGGAGATAAATCCACCATGTTTACAGCGTTGATGCCCGTTGTGCGAGTGGAAAAAGTCTGGAAAATAGCCGTCGAAAACTTTTGGCTCCAAGTGAGCCCCTGAAAAACATTTGTGTTCCACTGCAGACCACTCAGACATCCCAACTGGACAACGTTCAATCCTCCCTCGACCATCACAATCCACATCGTTTGCTTAAACCCAAACGGCAAGAATTTCTGACGGTTATTTAAGATATATCGCAGAGACCTAGCATGCGTACCTGTTGTGAACACCCGCAGGCGGCTTAATCCCCATGTTATTAATCTTAACGAGGGCCAAAATATGCTGTTCCCAAGGGCCATCTGAATTACTAACAGCCAGAGAAGCCCCGGGGATTGCTGAAACGGCACCAGGCCTTCATTGACCTGTACATACCCACAATTGGCGAAGGAAGAAACTACGGTAAACACAGAGAACAACGTGGAGTCGATGCCCCTTTCTCTGAGAGGCTTCTGTGAGTCGGGATTTGTTTGCAAGTAAATAATCACTGATATGATTCCAACAAGCTGAACTACAATAAAGTAACAGATGACGATGTAGTTGAAATACTTGAGGGCCTGGGACTGTAGCTGTAAGGCTGGATCATTTATTTCACGATTCTCTTCATGGCCATTATTTTCTTGGGTACCCTGAAACGCCAATTGAAGTCCCAGGCCTTTGCTGTTATCGCTGATCCTCCTTTGTTCTCTAATCCTGGCGAGCACGTCTCCTTCTGATTTGTAGGCCCTGGCGGGCGAGATGGAAACCATTTTCCTTCTTTTCAACAGGGGAAGCACATCAGCGGATTCGAATTGAACTAGCTTGTTCAAAGATTGTACCTTAGTCAAGGGCGGGGGATCCAGAGGATTTTTCACATCGGAATCGTTTTCCTCCTGTATTTGTACCAGAATGTGAGTCTCTGCTGCTTCTATTTCTCTACCCTTATTCTCTGCATCATGGCTATGGCTGACAGGGAATATGACGTTCTTGGATTCGTACAGCCTGAACTTCCTCATATACGCCACTTCCAGAGCCAAAACGAAAACCCGTCCTCCCAAAAGCATGAGGAGCATCAGCGTGACTGTCTGAAAAGTGGTAAAATTTGACATTCTACGAGTGGCAAGGCTACTTCCTGTGACAGCAGCCACCGCGAAGAAGAAAGCATCTGTGGGTTGCAGACGAGAGGAGTCTTTGAGAGGAGCAGCCAATAACATCACTCCTCCCACAACCCCCAGTGGAATCAGGTAACACAAAATCATCCCACTCTGCACAGAAATACGATTTCGCAGTCTTTTCAGAGCAAACAATCTCCCAAGACGGTACCTCATTTCGGGCGTCCAATCCAGTCCAGTGCAATACAATACACAATCTGAACGGAACTTGCTTCCTCCGAGTCTTAAATGGAATTATTTTAGTCCAGTCTTCTCTTCTTGCACTCTACCATAGAGATAATTGAGAATATAATAACAATTTTGCCAAAGTGACCTTCCTCTGTTCGCTACGAGGTTTTTTAAACATGAACCGTCCTCACATCGATTGCTTTATGATTTTAATTAATAAATATTTACATCCCCCATGTTAGATAGAGATTGGCTGTTAGAGGTCAACGCGATATTCGAGCCTAACTTAGTTGGCAAACCCACAACACCCCTCAAATAGTGAGATAAGATAATTCTTCTTATTTTATTTTAATGGTTAATTTTCCACTGCGTGAATTGCTTGTGATGAATTTTGTTTCAGTGAATTTTCCATGGTGATGTTGGTGAATTTTCCATCGTGAATTGTTGGGATGAATTTTCCTAGAGCCAATGTTTTAATATCTCCAAAGCTCACATTGGACTATTGGTATAAAACCATTTTGGTCAAAATCGATAAAAACATTAAAATCATATAATTTTACCTAAGTTAAAAGTGTTCTATCAAAATAAAATAAGAAGAATTATCGTTTCAAATAGTTATCTCACTATTGAATTAAATATAATGGGAGAAGATCAACATTAATGGAAAAGTATAATGTAAAGAGAATATGAATCAATAATTTATAAACTTAGTCCACTAATATTGATCTTTCTATTGATGGTTATCCATATATTATATGGGGTTACATTGATTGGTATGAGGTTATAATTATTGAAATATTTATGGTCTAAATAGATAAAATGTTTTTCTAATAATTTATTCAAGTTAAAGTGTCCTTCTAAAGGAAGCAAGGAGAATTATCCTTGCAAGATAGTTAACTCACTAATGAATTGAATATGATGAGAGAAGAAAAACATTCATCAAAAGTATAATGTCAAGGAATATGAATTGATATGTTATTAACTACCATTCTATAGTGACCTTTCTATTGATGGTTATCCCTTTATACTATATGGGCTTACATTGATTGGTGGTAGGAGGTTATACATATTAAAATGTTAATGGACCTATTAAAAATATAATAAAACATTTGATGGTAGTTAAAATTATTAGGAAGAAATACTTGTTATGTTCATTATTTTATTTTTAAAGATTAACATAAAGATCATGATGAAGTAATTTTGTCATTATGGAGATGCTTTCGATAAAGACCTTATCATAATATATTCTATAAAGTAGATAAAGAAGTTTCTAATGGAACAAATTTAAATTTTATATATTGATTTTAGTATTTCTTATCTATAGCTATTCATAAAGCATGCCCTCACCCAATAAAAAATGGTTCTAAGAGTTACATATGGTTGCAAAAATTTAGAAATTTTATTATAATGTCAAATATACCAAAATTATCAAGAGAAAGAAATTATATAAAATGATCATAGAAAATGATCTCTCTTCCTCAAAAAATGAGAAAAATGAGAAATTAACATATATGATCTTTATTGATAACATGAGTGAATCTTTCAAAATTGATAATTGTTAATTTTATTTTTGATAAATATTATCTTTCAACGAGCTCTTAATAGTAACTTTTTGGAATGCATTCATAAAACATAACATCAATGAATACTCAAATATTTATTTTTTAAATTATGGGGATCACTTTTCTTCTCAAATTATTTCCTTTAATATTCTCTCTATGTTAAAGATGATTGACTTTCATAGGCACATTAATGAGTAGCTAAATGCAATCTTTGTTAAAAATTTATGACACTCCCTTTAATCCTATGTCAATCGATATTTTATAATGAACTCTAAAAAGGATAAAAAATTCTTTGAAATTATAGTTTAAATTGATGTAAGGACAAGCTTATTGTTTTTTAGGATAAAGATACGAGTTTAACCCACTGAGCATTCAATAATCAATTTTCTTGCAATTGCACGACTCACCAATTAAACAAATGTTCATATCTAAATGTTAGGTGACTTATGCAATATTAAATTTCCTAACCTTCAATTACACACTTTTGATTTGATTAGTGCATGGATCAATTGATTTCCACATGTGATATATTGAGTAATTAATATGTTATAATTGTGCTTCTATTGTAATCCAACATGCTCTTGTTTTAAATTATGATACAATTAATGTCTAAATAGATTAAGATTTATGGTTAGTTTGAATTATAAGATTACACATTACTAGTTTATGAGATTTCAATGATTTGTTAAATTAAACTAGTTTCCCTTGCTCATAATTAAATTTATAACATGGACCGAGATAAATTAATGAATTTTTCCTTTAAATGAATCAAACATGTTTATCAATAAATTAAATTATAAATGAACAAATGCAAAATACTCAAAGTAAAAATATAATTTATTTGAAATTTGTTATAACGTGCTCACATTTTCACTATTTCAAGACCAAAAAGTGAAGTGGCCACTTTTTGGCCCCCACTTTGTGCACTTACCTGATGGTATTTCTCTTTCCCCTTTGGGATCTATTTCTTTGTTGGTCATTGTGGGACCTAAGAATAGATTTATACAATTATATTTATTATGATACTAGAATCAAACTTATTTGTTTCCATGAATGTTGTCACTTTTGTTGTCCACAAGTGCTTGAAGTTTCGCCATGAGGGAACTATGCAGACTATCTAGAACACTAGATATAAGCCATTAGTGTCATATGGAGGCTTTTCTTTTGATCATTTTTGACTTGCTTAAGTGGGACTCATGCTACCTTGTGGTGATTTATTATACAAAGCATATTATAAGTATAAGACTAGGGGTTTCACATTTGATTCAGTTCCACATGCTTCTTGTTTTACAATTATTTTTGTCTACTCCTGCATAACAACATGCTTTATCCTCTGGGCCTTCTTCATCAGGGGCTAAGGACAAGCACACTCTCTTGAGTAAACCTCCTCATTCTTTTAAGACCTCGCAACCTCTAGCGGTGCCTTATGTTCCTTCGAATGTGCTTAGCACAAGAAAAGGAAAGGCACCCTTGTTATCATTCAGCCAAAGTCCCATGTATTTAAGACTCCCATTCTCCTTGATATCCCTTGCCCTACTATGTATAGCAAGGCTAAGCAATCTTCTTCGATTGGTCCTTTGTATACAACTTTGACATCTCAACCCTCAAAGGTTCATCCTATTCCTCCTCCTACCCATAAGACACAAGGATGAAAGGTACACATGGTTGAGATTAAGGTTTCCACACCTTTGACGTATCCCAATCCATTTAAGGATCTTATCCTTTCATCAACAATAGCTGCAAAGACAACTCCACCAATTAAACAAGATACCCTAAAGTCTTCTTAGGCTTTTGTTCATAGTCCCCATCTTCATTGTAACTAGCTCGCACATGAGCATAAGCATTGTTGGCATGCAATGGTAAGGGAATGTGATGTTGCATAGAAGACTGAGGATGAGTCTTTTTTTTCATCTCTTGAGTCTTCTTCTTCTAACTCTATTTTTGTTTTTGCTCCTATTTTTTCCTTGCTTCCCTGCTCCTTCAAGAGATGTGGATGAATGTCACTCGAAAAGGATGTAGGTATTTATTGCTCCCTCTTTGGAACCACCTCTTATTACTTCTCAACTTGATATTCCTCCATTTGTGCAACCCATAAACATGCTTCATACAAAGGTCATATCTAGTGTGGCCTTATTTTCTCCCCCCGCCTCTTAGCATTTTAGCCTTCCTAGAGTCCATCAACATGCCATGATTGATATGAAATTCTCATACCAAACATCTAAGCACAAGCTTGAGTAGGGCCCTGTCCTCGAATTTTGTTGTAAGAAGTCCACTCCTTCAACTCCTCTTTCTTCTTCTATTCTTGTCATTAAGGAGGTTCCTCCTTTGCTGGAGTTTCTCACTGCCCCTCTTTCAGAGGATGGAACTAAGGCTCATGTTCTTCCATAACATACAGTTGAGTCACCACACTCCTCTTTGGAGAAATGCATGTTCAACTCTCTGGAGAATGTTCTAGCTCTATCAACTACCTTTACAAGATCATTAACACTCGATTTGCAAGAAATAGTGGATAGGAATGTTGAGGCAACCTCACTCCTAGCTCTTGCTATAGATGAGACACCTAGTATTGCCTTCTAAGTCAAATTGTCCCTTTGCGAGCTCAACCTCCTCCCCCCTCTGATCAAGATTGGGAGGAGGATGACTTGATGGGAATGATCGACTAGAGAAGTACCCTTCATGTATTTAGATTAGAGTTTACATGTTTGTTTGTGTTCCATTATACTTGCTTATATATGTTTGTGTTCTCTCTTGGAGGACCCAAGATACCCTTTTAGGTACTTGAATATAGGGGAGACAATATGTTGTATATTTTTTCTATTTGTATCATCTTACTTTTCTTTTTTGTACTTTTATTTTTGACATTTAGGGGAAATGCAAAGCGTTGGGGGCATATAGGCCTTCTTCCATGCTAGCCCAATTTTTTTATTTTATCCTTATGTGCTCTTTCTTCACAATTTGAAGTATTTAGAGATATGATGACGATTTATACATAATTATTATCAATATGAATCCTACTGACTCTAAATACTATGATCCTTATCTCTCTTATGCATTTCTTTCTATTGATGTTGTGGGTTCTATGTGCTATCTATCACCAGAAAGAATTCCATGTATATATCTCATTATATTTTTTTCATGACACAATATCTCTCTTTCTTCTCCTTAGAATAACTTGTGCTCCTTTACGTAGCACAAGACATTCTAAGGGAGGCCATCATATTCATATTATAAATATCTTATCTTATGATACTTTTCAAAATATGTCTGCATCCATCCATCTTATCCATCATCTAGCATGGGGGCAACCCACTAGACATTGTATTTATAAATTTCTATACATATCTTTTCTGTGGTTGTCCTGCAATGTAGTTTGTAGCAATCACAAGCCAATTGGATTGTCGTATGGTCCCTAGCATAACACAACTTGCTACCCAAACATATCAACATCTTCTCATGTCTATATAATTTTTGATGTCTAATTTTTTGTTTTCACCTAGAACATGTTTGTTTTTAGTTAACATGTTTATGATGATGCAACTTAACCATTTTATATAGGATTGGCTCAAATATCTTCCCCAGGGACAACTCCATGCAGATAAGACTTTTCTTTCCCTTTTCATGTTGTGTAAAATACTCTCCTATTTTACTTTACCTCACATCTTCTCTTGAACATACATGCTCGTTAAAATGGTGTCAAAATATAATGTCGCAAATTGCATCCTATGGAATTTCACATTACATGCACCTTCGGGTGCTGCCACAATAGTGGTTTACACTTTCTGGGAGATCCTGATTTTTGCTGAAATGACATATTTTTAGAAAATATAATGATTTAAGCCTTGAAAAGTTCCATTTAAAGGATTCCAATTAAATAGGCTTTGATCAAACCACCATAGACCAAGCCCCCTTGGATAGAAAAGTCCCCTTTAGTTGCAATTAAGGCAATTATGCTCCTTAATCCCAACTTCAACCCAAGCCATCCTTCAAAACCTACTATGTCCAATTCCTTGATTGTTAAGTTTGACTTTTTCCTAGACAGGTGCCATCATGTACAAACATCTACATGTCACACTATCGTCCCACAAAAATCCATGACTATGTTAGTTGTTGGGATATTACACTTTCTGCATTTTGATAGTATAAAATCTCTACCAACCTACACTTTCATGGAAGATCATTTGGGAAATGCTATTTTGAACCAAAAACCTTCCTTCTTGGCATCCCATTTGGATCTTTTGAACTTCATACACTACACTCTCTAACTTGGTCTCTCATTCACATCCTTCTAAAACTCCATCGTTCCACCATTGTTGCAGTCACAGTGGCATCTTGTAAAACTCCATTGTTATCATTCGAAGATGCCACTTTCATCTTGAGGACTCTTGTTGCTCCTTCATTGTACCAACAAGCTTCTTTGTTTCTATGCTTGGGGGTGGTAACTCTTTGATATTTTCTATTGAGCATATTGTCTTTATTTTGTTAGCACATTATTTTTTCTATTGCTATATATATATATCATCTTGTCTAAGGCTATTCATGGAGGTGGGAACACCAAAATGGGGGTTTGACTGAGGAAAAATTATATACAGCTACCCAATCCATCTCTTTGGTCTTATGTGTGTAGGTACAAGTGAAGGAGGTGTTTGGGGGGAGCCTTTGATCTTATTAGATGTCTTTGATGAAATTCTGAACTCCCCTTTATTGTTTAAAAAGTATTTAAGTTCATTAACATCTCCACTCTAGTTATTCCCTACTAGTTGTGTAGTTGTACTTCATAGTCTTTAACATCCAAAATACTACATGAAACATTTTGTGTTTCTATATGGAAAAATTTGTAATTTGTATGTACATGATGCTAGCATGGGATGCTATCATTCAATAGCTACACATTTTCCCTGAACAAAGAGTTTATTAAGCTGCTTGGTGCACCATAGAAAAATGGTCCCTTATCATTTTCATGGTCTTTTAGGCCTTTCTTCATGATGCTTGTTCCATTTTTCTTTGATTTAATGTTGCAATGTGGCTTGAACACTCACACTAGGTCCTTAAAATTCAAAATATGACATCTTGTGAAGGTGTTGTGAAGTGTTGTAAAACATTTCTACACTTTTCTAAATTCTATTTATTACAATTCACCTAAAAATTGCCTTTTCATCACTTGCCAAGTCCTATTTTGAAGTGTTGTAAAGTCTTGTAACAAGATTTCATACTTTTCTAGGAATAATTTCACTATTTACACCTTTCTTATGCTTTATTTGACCCCTTTATGCCCTTATAAGGCTTCATTAAGTGTGTTTTTGAATGTAAACCTGACAAACAACATTAAATGTGACTTAATTCTTGACACCCACATTCAAGTCCAAGGTGGGACCCATTTTCCATGGGTGGTGAATGAGTCCCTCTTGGCTCAAAATTTAAAATATTTTAAAATTTCTTTCAGTTTTTTATTTAAAATCACCTTATGTTGGCCTATGATGAGGTATCATCAGGTTACTAAGGAACAATTGTGTATAAATAAGTGTTTTTATTCTCATTTTAACCCCCATTCATCAAGTTCACTTATTCACACATTCATTCAAGTATTCAAGCACTTTGCATCATTCAATCAAGCATTAATCAAGTACTTTGGAGCAACCATTGTTGTATCTTCAATTTTTCTTCAACAAGGGTTTGGTAAGTTGATAGAATTTGTATGCTATTTTTTTAAGTCATTTTTTTATCATTCTCTTCCATTCCATTTCTTCATTAAGGGTTTGATTACCAAAGTGGAATTTGACCAAGGCAAATCCCTATAACCTAACCCTTAACCATTTCCCCCCTTTTGCATGTGTGTTTGTAGACTTATGTATGCAGATTTGACAAGTTATTAGGTGTTAAAATGTGGATAAGAAGTCAATAAAGTTTTTCAAGTCAACAACAACCTATTTCAAGCTTGGAGAAGACATTATGTCTTTTTTCTGCAAAATTAACTTCGTCAACCCGACAAGCAGTCAACCTCAGATTTGGTGCTACAAGATTGGTCCTTGATTTCTTAGAATTTTGGGAGTGGAATGATTCACCATCAATGGCGAATAAGTCCCACCTTAAGGCTGGAAATCTATATTTTATCAGATTCCAGATCTCGACACTTAGAAACCAACTTTCAATAGTTTTCATCAAAAGTAGGACTGATTCACCATCAGTGGTGAATGAGTCCCACTGGTGATTTTTAGTGATCTTCGTCAACATTAAGAATATTCCAGAATATTTATCAGACCTCCAGGTGCACTTTGATTTAGCCTTCTTCTTCTCTGTTTTGCATTTGTTCATACTTAGTTCATGTTTGCATATCACATTGTGTTTTCCAACATTGCATTATTCTTAGGTTTTGCACTCATAATCTCTCAATTTCATAGTTTAATTGCACTTAGATCATTCCATTTAGTCTAAATAACATCATACATTTCCTAATTTGAGTGAACTAGCTAGATCTTTTGAGTAGGGTTTATCTCTCTCGTTTTAGGTGAAACATCCTAAGAGTGCAAGAGTAGCCGATAAGCCCTACCCAAAAATCTATGATTCATTTTGGTGAACCTCCATTTTGAGCACTTTACATTTCTGATTTCCATTGCATATTGCATCCTAGACTTCCTTTGCATCAACATTCAATTAGGGTATTGTCTTGTTTTTGCATCCTAGGGTTTGTCAAATTGCATTAGTGAAAGACTCATTTATATTTCATTTTTGCATTGCATATCATTGAAAAAATTGAAAATCTGCATCCGTATCCTTAATTGGCATCTGAAAAGCATTAGAACCATTTAAATTTTTTTGAAAAACATAAAACAATCTCATAATTGGACTCATTCGCCACCCTAGGCGAATCAGTCCACCTGCACATTTCATATTGCATTTTTAGGCATTTTTTGGCATTTTCCTACATTTTTGTTATCTGTTGTTAGTTCTTTGTTTCATTTTGTAGAATTTTTGTTATTTGAATTTTGCACTCCTAGATTACCTTGCATTTACATTCACCCCATCTTTTGTGGTACTTGTATGAGTATTTGGTGCCCCATTGATAATACTTTAGTGAGACGAAGTTCTAGACTCATGGCTTCCTACTATAACACTTTCGTTGTGGACCTTGGGATCTCAAGAGCTCCTACTCCTAGTATGGACAATGGTGCATTAGGCATGAAAAATACCACTACTATGCCTTCACCTTTCCATCCAATGAATGTTGACACACAAAACAATCCCATCCTACAAGAAAAAGTCATTAGTATTCATGAGGATTTTGCACACTTACAACAAGACTTGTCCCTTAAAAACATTTCCACCACTGCCATACCTGCAATAGAAAACCTTTATCATTTGATTGAAAGTGATGATGACTTACAAGTTATGAAGATAATAGCTGAGATATACAATAAACATGTTCCTTCTACTTCCTAGTCAGCGAACATTGTTGTAAGCCAAGGAGGACCTCACAATCCTCCTCCCTCAACCATCACATTCATACCAACTTATACCACTCCTCAAGTTACAACAACTATGCAACAGGTTAGTCATGTGGCTCCTTCTTTCACAATTCCAACTAGCATTCCTACTTATTTTGTGGCATCACATATTCCTTCTTCGACCTTCACCCCTCTTAGTGTCCCCTTCACTTCCCCTAACATTACATACACTCCATCACCATTTTCCCTTCCACCTCATACCAATTACATCGATCCCATCATTGCACAACTCTTTAATACTATTTCATCCATGCAACAACAAATTTCCACCATTAGCCAAAGTCAAAATGCTCCACCTACATGTCATATTTGTAGTAGTCCATTATCCTTAGAAATATTACGCACACATATGCCACAAGGAATTGAAATGCCTAGGTTTGAGAAATATAGAGATAAAGGAGGCCCTACTAATCATGTCAATGCTTATACAACCTTGTGTAGTGACTTTGTCCTCGGTGATAAGCTGTTAGCCAAAAAAATTCCTCGGACCTTGAAAGACATTGCATTAGAGTGGTTTTCAAACCTACCTAATCATTCCATTCGATCGTTCAATGAACTTGTGGATGCCTTCATAAGTCATTTTCAAGTCAATATGACCCCTAAAAAGACAATGGCTGATTTAATGTGCTATAGACAAAATGTTGATGAAAAAGTAACAGACTTCATTTCACATTATCAATCATTAGATGCTCAAGTTGATGTCAAAATTCTTGATTCACATCTACAAAAGATGTTTAGCAAAAACTTGCACACCCATCTCCAAGATAAGTTAACTATGATGAAATTTCCTTTGTTTATGCATTTATACACAACCCTTTGTGAATATCATAACTCGGTTTCAAGTCGTGATTCAAAGCCCACTTCTAAGCGAGCTGGGAAATCTGAGCAAAACAATCAAAACAATGCGCAAAACTTTAGAAAACCAAATAGAGGCTTTTTATAGTTCAATCCACCTTCTTCGCAACCAACCCAACTTGTTCACAATCAAGTGGTAGCTGTTAAAGCAATGGTGCCTTACACCTATGGGGACCCGAAGAGAAAATTTACTCCCTTACCTAATACCCTCCATAATACAACATGAACCAATTAATCCAACAACAAATGATCACTTTTCCTACCGTTAAACCACTTGATACCACCCACCTTTAAATCTAATGCTTATTGTCATTTTCATCGCCAAAATGGACATGACACCGAACAATGTAAGCGTCTTAGAGACTTAGTTCAAGACCTCATCAATTCTGGTCATTTGTCCATTGTGGGTGTTAATGATTACGACAATGTGTCTGTTGCACCCCCTAACCAGAATTTACAAATCTTTACCAACCCCATGCCTAAGCATAATGTTTCATTTGTCAAGGCTAGTGAACCTTCAAACCCTCAAGTCATGAACATTGATACAAATAATGAACAACATGATATAACTCCAAATGTTACCCAAGTTACTCCTATGGATGAACTTGTGGGTGCAATAGACGTTATCCCTCATAAGGGCCCAACCAACAAAAATCTTGATATCACTTCTTCTTCCAAAGATATACTTAAAAAATTCCTGATGGTCCTCTTTACATAGCCGACCGAATCTATGATAAGCCCACCAATGGGATATTAATAGATCCCGCCTATGGTGAGAATGTAACCACATAAGAGTTTTTAGTATTACATGAGTTGTATGATGATGAATACCATAAACCAACTGCATGGATTAAGACACATACTGGTTTTGCGTGCCCTATGATCAGATCGATCATACTCCCATTACAAGTAAGACCTAAAACTTTGAATGTAACATTTTCTATCATTCCACAATTGGATCAATTTTGTCTATGGCTAGGTCACCCTTGGCTTTGCTCGATGAAAGTGCTCCCCTCAGTTGTTCACAAATGTTTGAAGTTTCCACATGGAAATGAAATATTTACCATACACCATAGTGGCTTTAATCCGTTATCCTCCAAAGGTAATTTTTCCTTAGAATCCTTTTGGCCTAAACCTATGGAACCCATCACCCCTTGAAAGGGCTTCTTTTTCATTACCTATCAAAAGTTCAAAGCCAAACACATAGCTGAATTGTCTCTTTGTAACATGTCCCCATCCGCTTTCACTCCTCCTATTCTAGATGAAACCATGCTTCAGCTTGAGTCCGACATTGAACAGACAATACAACCTCATGAGCACCCAAACATAGATGCTTCCCCTCCATAATTTAAACGACAATGAGAAAATGAAACCAACCCTGTCATGCCTCCCCGCATTAAACAAGTGTATAAAGCTAAAGAGAAAGTGATTGATCCATCTTCTTCAGATTCTTCCGTTCTCCCCCCTCTGGAAGAAAAGGAACCTGTGATCATAGATCAACAACTTCAAAATAAAATAAAACAAAACTGCGGTGCTAGAGAGCATAGGTGTCATCGTCGTTTCCTTGCTCGTCAGTCTCAAATGGAAGAAAACAAAGAAAACCAACCTCTACCTTTGAAAGAAGCAATAGATGACCACCCTCTTCCCCCTGACCTACCACAAGATAAGATTCTAGCCCTCACAACAAAATGAACAAATACAAAAACCGAAACTTTTGATACATCCCTCCTTGGAGATTACCCTTTTCCCTCCCATCATAATCAACCTTGATGATGATGATGATGAGGAGATCACAAAAATAGATGAAGAAGTGCATAATGATCTAAATTCTTTATTTTCATCTACCATGAGCTTAAATGATAAACCTTCTCCACCAAGTGAAGAACCTGGTACCTCTCCTAGTTCGACACTTGCAATTCTTCCTTTGGACAGTCAACCGCCCTCGCAATACACTGAAAAATTATTGGTAGGCGGATGATTTGTTAGATGGTTGACTTGCATTTTCCTTCCTAGCCTTTTATATTTGTTTTCCTTTTTCTTTTAATTTTTCTTTTATGTGCCTATCGTGTTACCTTGTATCGTGTGTTTGATGTTCTCTCTCTCTTTGTACACTTCTTCTATTCGTACCTCTATTCTTCTATATGTTGTACATTTTTCATTTTCTTTTTGTTTTGTTTTGTTTTCTTCTTCTGGGGATGATGCAAAGCATAGACACCCTAGATGTCTCTTCCATGTTGACCCAAAAGGTCCTTTCTTTTTCATTTTTGTTTTGTTTTTTCCTTTTGGGGATGATGCAAAGCATTGAGATGCCCTATGTCTCTTCCATGTTGACCCAAAATGTCCTTTTTCTCTTTTGTTTTCGCTTGTGTTTTCCTTTTGGGGATGACGCAAGGCATTGAGACTGAATTATGTCTCCTTCATATTGACCCAAAAGATTTTTATTTTCTTTTTATTTTCTTTTTGCTTGTGTTTCTCCTTTTGGGGATGATGCAAAGTGTTGAGACCACAATGTCTCTTCCATGTTGACCCAAAACGGACTTTGTTTTCCTTTTTTTTTCACTCTCTTTGTGTCATTCTTCTAGTTCTATGTGCTTTGAGGAATGATGACAATTCTAAGCTCTTTCATAAAAACATTGCAGCAACGAACATACTAACTCCAAATCCATAGATCTCGTATGTGTTTGGTGTGTTCTTTTCCGGGGGAAACTCCCTTTTCTTTTGTTTTCTCTTTCATTTACATGACGTAGCCTTCCTCGGAAGCATATGACTTGGCATAGGGACTTTCCAAGTTTGATCTCATGTCTTTTTTTCCTTTTTAAATTTTCTTTCCTTTGCTATTTTAAAGTAATTGCTCACAGAATGATGTATAGCAATTCCTTTAAAGTGAGGGGCATACATTGGCATAATTCATTTGCATTCTTGGTTCTTAGTGCAGCCTTGTTGTTTTATATGATGCGTTTGTCACTTTGTGGATGACATTGGGTATAATTTTGTTCATAAGTGTGATATATATTAGCATATTACATTCCTCTTAGTGGCTTGATGTGACGCACTGCATCCCCTATGTTGTGAATATTTTATTCTTTGATTGGTCCTCTCTCAGAGACATTAGAAATAATATTCCCTAAGTGACAGACCTTGCATGAACTTAACAAGACTCCTATGAACATCTTTTCCATTTTTTGTCACTTTTACATTTTACACTTTGCACTTTTTACCACCTTGCATAACACAACTTGCATGCCTGTGGCACCTTGCTCTTTGTTCATGGGTTCTAAGCATACAAATCTTTGCTTGTCTCATGAAGCACGAACCAACGTTTTCCTTTGTGGCACCTTGTTAAAGTTATCAGGAGGTATAAATTTAATATGGCTGAATGAGAAGCCCATTCAACGACACGACTTTCCCCATAGCCACCTTTGTGTTTGTGAGTGCATACCAACTAGCATATTTATTTCACCTTTTTCGGTCTTCTCACCCGGCGGATCGCCATGAGTTTTGTCGCCCAAGAGTGAGTATACATTTTCTTTTTCAAAACGGCCTAGATCTAATCCACAACTAGTTGGACAGACGATCGAAGCTTAATTCAATTTACCTTTCACACTTGTGTTCTTTTGTCCTTATGTCTAGTTTCCATGGGATCTTCATCCCGGGGGCTTGATCATCCCTCTTGATCGTTGTCGTTCCATCTTGCTAACGTAAGTGCATTGGGACCTCCTCGATATTCATGGCTACTTTAGTGTGAGTTTGAAGTAAGTTCATCCTCTCACTAAAGTGGGGGCTAAATGCACCATAGAAAAATGGCCCCTTGTCATTTTCATGGTCTTTTAGGCCATTCTTCATGATGCTTGGTCCATTTTGGTTTGATTTAATGTTGCAATGTGGCTTGAACACTCACATTAGGTCCTTAAAATTCAAAATATGGCATCTTGTGAAGGTGTTGTAAAATATTTCTACACTTTTCTAGACTATATTTATTACAATTCACCTAAAAATCACCTTTTAATCACTTAAATTAAGTCCTATTTTGAAGTGTTGTAAAGTCTTGTAACAATATTTCACACTTTTCTAGGAATAATTTCACTATTTACGCCTTTCTTATGCTTTATTTGACCCCTAAGTTATACACTTATAAGGCTTAATTAAGTGTGTTTTTGAATGTAAACCCAACAAACAACATTAAATGTGACTTAATTCCCGACACCCACATTCAAGTCCAAGGTAGGACCCATTCGCCATGGGTGGTGAATGAGTCCCTCTTGGCTCAAAATTCAAAATATTTTAAATTTTCTTTTGGGTTTTTATTTAAAATCACCTTATGTTGGCCTATGATGAGGTATCATCTGGTTACTAAGGCACGAGTGTGTATAAATAAGTGTTTTTATTCTCATTTTAACCCCCATTCATCAAGTTCACTTATTCACACATTCATTCAAGTATTCAAGCACTTTGCATCATTCAATCAAGCATTAATCAAGTACTTTGGAGCAACCATTGTTGTATCTGCGGATTCTATTTAACAAGGGTTTGGTAAGTTGATAGAATTTGCATGTTATTTGTTTATCATTCTCTTTCATTCCATTTCTTCATTAAGGGTTTGATTACCAAAGTGGGATTTGACCAAGGAAAATCCCTATAACCTAACCCTTAACCATTTTTCCCATTTTGCATGTATATTTGTAGACTTATGTATACAAATTTGACAAGTTATCAGGTGTTGAAAAGTGGATAAAAATTCAATAAAGTGTTTCAAGTCAACAACAACCTCTTTCAAGCTTGGAGAAGACATTTTGTCTGTTTTCTACAGAATTAACTTCGTCAACCCGACAAGCAGTCAATCTCAGATCTGGTACTATAGGATTGGTCCCTGATTTCTTAGAATTTTGGGAGTGGAATGATTCACCATCAATGGAAAATGAGTCCCAGCTTAAGGCTGGAAATCCATATTTTATCAGATTCTGGATCTTGACACTCAGAAACCAGCTTTCAACAGTTTTCATCAAAAGCGAGACTGATTCACCATCAGTGGCGAATGAGTCCCACCGGTGATTTTTAGTGATCACTGCCAGCATTCAAAATATTCTAGAATCTTCATTAGACCTCTAGGTGTGCTCTGATTCAACCTTCTTCTCTATTTTGCATTTGTTCATACTTAGTTCATGATTGCATATCACATTGTGTTTTCCAACATTGCATTATTCTTAGGTTTTGCACTCATAATCTCTCAATTTCATAGTTTAAGTTCACTTAGATCATTCCATTTAGTCTAAATATCATCATACATTTCCTAATTTGAGTGAACTAGCTAGATCTTTTGAGTAGGGTTTCTCTCTCCTTTTAGGTGAAACATCCTAAGAGTGCAAGAGTAGTGTATAAGCTCTACCCAAAAATCTATGTTTCACTTGGAAACCTTTGTGCTCTATACTTTTAGTTTCTGAAGTCTAAAGAGCTTAGATAATTTATGCACTCTATTAAAACACACATTCAGTTAATTAGTGGGTAAACTTAAAGGTCATAGTTATTTGAAGGCTTATCTGACTGGAGGGTTGAAACTTGAATCCTCGAAGGATTTGATTATTCTTCATAGTGGTTCATTTTTCATACTCTACATTAATTATAATTGGAACTGAAGACCTCTTATAAATTTTTAGGGTTCTTTATCAACCTAATTTTACTTTCAAATTTATAGGATATTTTATATAAAATTTGTAAACCATTATACATTTGTGTAATGTTTCACATGGGAAATTGTTTCAAATCAATTTTTTTTGTGAAGAAACTATTTAACTTTCATTTAAAAATGTGTCTCATGCCACCAAATGAAATGACAATGCCTAAAAATACAAACGAGAGAAAAATATTTCTTTCCAGATTAGTGTTTATTAATCTATAATAGAACATTTCATGGAGTAACAAATTAAACCTAGAGCATGAGTAACTAAAAATAAGTAATTCACAAAGTTAAATTTGATTTGATTTTCCTAGCTATATCTTAAATAAACAAGTATGTATGCCTATTTAATTTCATCATCGACCAAAATCATATGAAATCTTCATTCTATTTAACTACTACCACAAGATCTGTTAACTTTACCACCACCCAAACTTTTATAAATTAAATAACACCTTTGAACATTTGTTTCTCATCATTATTTATATAATCTATAAAACAAAAATAATATTATATGCACAAAAAATAAATTATAATACAACATAATTTAATTATTATTTTATATAAAAATTGATAAATAAAAATAACTTATCTTCTAATAACTTACAATTTTTTAGTGATTTGGCCATTATAGTTCCTCCAAGATTTGTTCAAAGCATATGACATCACGATTAGCTACATAAATTGTTGGGTTATCTGAAGCCCAAATTAGCATGTTGCCTTCATAATTTGAAATACTTTCTCATTTTGTAATTACTTCTATTGGCATGTGTGGCCAATTTAGAAGTTGTCTATTTTGAATGGATTTTTCCATTTAATTAGATTGGAGACTGATTTATAAATACAACTGCTGGTTGGTTATGTAATTAATTCAGAACTTGTGATCAATAAGAGATAATCCCTGAGTGTGGATCTAACCATTAAATTGATGGTGAACCACGATAAATCTGTGTTCTTATTTTGTGATTGTTTTTAATCTTTTATTTCTACAATTTCTTTTTCACTTTTATTCTACAAATTATATTCAACAATTGGTATGAGAGCGGGTTGGAGAAATTTGGTGCAGAAAATTGTGAAGAACTTCTGCAGCCATGGAAGATGCAGACAAGTGGAAAATAGAAAAGTTTGCAAGACAAAATTTTAGCCTATGGAAAGTGCAGATGGAATCCCTTCTCATCAAGCAAGATCTTTCGAATGCATTGGCTGGCAAAGCCAAAGGGAAAGGATCTCTATTAGATGAAGAATGGGGGAAGCTGGACAAATATGCAAGAGCTACAATCTTCTTGTCACTGTCCAGCAATGTTTTATTTAATGTCTCTACAGAGAAGACTACACAAGAACTGTGGGATAAATTGTCTTCAATGTATGAAATGGCATCTACTTCCAATAAGGTATTTATTATGAAGAAATTATATAATTTAAAAATGTGAGAAGGAGGGGTTATGTCCAATCATTTGAATGAATTTAATACATCAGTTACCCAACTGATTTCTGTAGGAATTAATTTGGATGATGAGATCAAAGCTATTTTATTATTGTGTTCTTTACCAAATAGTTGGGAAGGTGTTGTGATGGTAGTGAGCACTTCGGTGGTTGCCAAAAGCAAGCTAAAATTCGATGATGTTGCAGCCACTTTACTTAGTGAAGATATGTGAAGAAAAATTTAGGAACCCTCATCTGGTCAGGCATTAATGGTTGTAAGTATTAGGAATAGAGGTAGAAGTAAAGAAAGAGGAAAATATAATAATCGAAGGAGATCAAAATCTAGATCACAGTCAAGAGGAAAAATGGGTGCCTGTTGGTTTTGTGGCAAGCCAGGCCACACAAAGAAAAAATGCTAGAATTATAAGAAGGCACATGACAAAGTCAGTAACAATGAAGCAAACATTGCTGTTGAAAAAGACGATGGAGTTTTAATCTTGGCTGCTGGAGACATGACTGCAGATTCTTGGGTACTTGATTCCGGAGCTTCTTTCCATGCTACTTCGTGTAGGCAAGCTTTCACAAATTTCAAAGAAGGTGTTTTCGATAAGGTTTTTCTTGGTGACAATAAGGAGTGTGAAATTGTTGGTAAGGGTGATATAGTTTTAAATTTAAAAAATGGTAGTCAATGGATTTTAAAGGATGTCAGATATGTTCCTTTGTTGAAAAGAAATTAATTTCTGTCAGTCAATTAATTGCTTTTGGGTGTGATGTTAAATTCTCTTTAGAAAATTGGCAAGTAACAAAAGGGGTTTTAGTGCTTGCAAGAGGCAAGAAGTTGGGTAATATTTATATTTTAAAATGCCATGGTAAAGTGGGAGCTACCATGACAGTCATGGACAACAATTCATAAATTTGGCATAGAAGGCTCGGTCACATGAGCAGGAAAGGGCTTGAAGTAATGCTTCAATGAGATCAGCTTCCCGGCTTGCAATTAGTGGATTTGCAGTTTTGCGAACATTGCCTCTATGGAAAAAAAAATCAGGCCAACTTCTTGAGGACAAGCCATGATAAAAAAACTACTCCTCTGGCACTTGTGCATTCAAACATTTTTGGTCCTACTGAGGTAACTTCATTTGGTGGTGCCAATTGCTTTGTCACATTTCTTGATGATTATACTCAGAAAGTTTGGATTTACATGTTGAATAAAAAATCATAAGTTTTTTCAAAGTTTAAAATTTTCAAGGCTCTTATTGAAATACAAATAGGGCATAAAATTAAATGTCTGAAAACTAACAATGGAGGAGAGTTTTGTTTTTTGGAGTTTGATAATTTCTATGTAGACAATGGCATTCAAAGAATAAAGGTGGTCCCATTCACCCCTCAGGAAAATAGAGTAGCTGAGCGGTTGAATTGGACAATTTTAGAGAGAGCTCGCTTTATGCTCTACAATACTGGGTTGGGAAAACAGTTTTGGGCAGAAGTGTGCAACACTACAATCTATTCGATAAATCGTGCCCCGTTATCTCGTTTGGATTTTGACTTTCTTGAGGAGGGATGGCTTGGGAAGAGAATTTCATATTATTATTTGCGGGTGTTTGGCTGTGAAGCGTTCGTGCATATTCCCAAAGAACATCAAACGAAGCTTGATTTCAAATCAAAGAGGTGCATTTTTCTAGGCTATGGAGAAGATCAATTTGGTTTTAGGCTATGGGATCCCGTTGCCAGAAAGATTGTGTGTAGTTGGGATGTTGTCTTCAATGAGAAAAAATTCCTAGGTTTGCAGCCTCTGGACAAATTTTCTGATGAATATTTTGATGTTGATATTTTTGAAAATGGTCGTGCGAAGCAAACTTTAGTTTCTTTCTCCCAGCCTTTAATCATTTCTTCAAATTTGAGCACCCCTGTTTGTTCGCAGTCATTTAATTTACATGCTCTGCCTTCACATGTTGGTTCCTCTATTTATACTAGCACACAACGTGTAACTAGTTTGCAGCCTTCTCTGTTTAATTCGCTACGTCCAGTTATCAATTCACAGCCTTTGATAAGAGAGGCACTGCCATCATTAAGTACGCAGCCTCCCATTCACACATTGATGCCCCCTGCTTATCAAGCGCAGTCCCTATTTGATAATTCATTGCCCACACAAATCAATACATAACCTTTATCGGAAAAGGTGTTTCCTTCATCATATACTACGCACCCTCCAATCCTGGTGCAAAAATCTTTAACACATTTGCAGCCTTTAACATGTTCGCAACCCTCTTTGTTTTATGCGTACCCTCCTCTCAACTTGGCGTAGCCTCCTATAGTTCATTTGCTTCCCTCTTTAGCCCATTCATACCCATTACCAAACAATGCACAATCCACAATTGATTCACTGCCCCTATTCACCAGTATGCACCCTTTAAACATTAATTTGCAACCACTAAATATAGGAATTACTCCATCATTGCCTATCAACACACAAACACAACGACTGTTTTCTCAAGTGGGAGTTGGAAATACAAAGAGTTCTATAAGTGTACAGGGGCAAAAATTTAGAGGAAGTAATGAATAGGGGAATGTAGGAAAATAGGTTATTGGAGGGAATTTACAGTCTGATGAAGAAAATAGAAAGCAACAGGGGAGTATTGAAATACAAGGCAGTGGTGTTCATTTACTGAATAATCAAGAAAGTGTAGAGCAACAAGGCAATTTGCAGTCAAACAGTGACTCTCAATTAAGGCGATCAACAAGGAAGAGGAAACCACCAAAGAATCATGATGATTTTCAGTTGTTTTTAACAGAAGATTATAATTATGAATTATTGCTTTGTGGTGAAACATAACCAACAACGTTCAAACAAACTTGCAAGGATTCAAATTCGGTCAAATGGATGGAGGCAATGAATGAAGAAATGGAGTCTTTGCATGCTAATGACACTTGGGATTTGGTTTCTCTTCCACCAAATCAGAAACCTCTGAAGAATAAATGGGTGTATCGTGTGAAAGAGGAAGAGGGAGGTCATCAACGTTACAAGGCCAGATTAGTTGTCAAGGGTTTTATTCAGGAAAAAGGCATTGATTTCAATGAGATATTTTCACCAGTTGTGAGAATGACCACCATTTGAGCAGTGCTAGGCTTGGTAGCCATTTGGGATCTTGAACTTGAGCAATTAGATGTCAAAGCTGCCTTTCTTCATGGAGATGTTGAAAAGGAATTATACATGGAGCAGCCTGAAGGTTTTGCAAAATTGGGTCAAGAGTATTTATATTGCAGATTGAAGCGGAGTTTGTATGGGCTCAAGCAAGCCCCCAGGTAGTGGTATTTAAAATTTGACAACTTCATGAATCAGCAACAATTTATTCGTTGTGATTCAGACCTGTGTGTTTATTACAAGAAGCTTCCAAATGGTGAGTTTGTCATTTTATTACTTTATGTTGATGATATGTTGGTTGCTGGCAATAGCGTGAGGATAGTTCGTGAGTTAAAACAACATTTATCTCAGAGATTTTCCATGAAAGATTTAGGGGTAGCAAAGAGGATTCTTGGGATGAATATAATCAGGGATAGGAAAAAGAGAGAACTTAGATTATCTCAAGAAAAATATATTCTTAAAATTTTAGAGAGATTCAATATGAAGAATGCCAAATCCGTGAGTACTCCTTTGGCTGATCATTTTAAGTTATCCTCAGCTATGTGTCCTAAAACAGATGAAGAAAAAGAATACATGAAACGTATTCCATATTCATCAGCAGTTGGCAGTTTAATGAATGCCATGACTTGTACTCATCCGAATATTGCTCAGGCACTGGCAGTAGTGAGTAGATTTATGAGTAATCCGGGTAAACAACATTGGTAGGCAGTACAGTGGATATTCAGATATTTGAAAGGTACTTCTAATCGCGGTTTATGTTTTGGTGGTAAGGACATTCATCTACGAGGTTATGCTGATTCAGATATGGTTGGAGATCTAGATAAAAGGCGTTCTACCACCGGTTATGCATTCACTTTTGCTGGGGCAGCGATCAGTTGGGTTTCTCGATTGCAACAGGTGGTTGCACTTTCTTCTACAGAGTCAGAATATATTCCTCTTTCTGAAGGGGCAAAGGAAATGATTTGGTTGCAGAGATTGATAGGTGATTTGTGGTTCAACAATCTGTTTTTACTCTCTTTTGTGATAGCAATAGTTCTATTCACTTGTCAAAAAATTCAGCCTTTCACAATCGAACGAAACACATAGAGTTGCGATATCACTTCATTCGCCATTGTATTGAAGAAGGTAAGCTACAGGTAGCAAAAATTGACACAAATTTGAATCCAGCTAACATATTGATGAAAGTAGTTCCGAGGGAGAATTTTGAATTTTGTAGAGGTTCTCTTGGACTTGTGCAACTCTAACATTAACTTTGCAGCGGTGGGATATCTCTGAGCAGCAATTTGGTCTTCAAATGGGAGATTGTTGGGTTATCTGAAGCCCAAATTAGCATGTTGCCTTCATAATTCATAATACTTTCTCATTTTGTAATTACTTCTATTGGCATGTGTGGCCAATTTAGAAGTTGTCTATTTTGAATGGATTCTTCCATTTAATTAGATTGGAGACGGATTTATAAATACAGTTGTTGGATGGTTATGTAATTAATTTAGAACTTGTGATCAATAAGAGATAATCCCTGAGTGTGGATGTAACCATCAAATTGATGGTGAACCACGATAAATCTGAATTCTTGTTTTGTGATTGTTTTTAATCTTTTATTTCTGCAATTTCTTTTTCACTTTTATTCTACAAATTATATTCAACATAAATAGTTTAACAACTTGTGAGAAAAATAGTTTATGATAGTGGATCGGCTTCTCATAAACTATCTTTGTCCTCGTAAACAATAAAAATCTTCTATCATTATTTATATAATCTATAAAATAAAAATAGTATTATATGCATAAAAAATGAATTATAATACAACATAATTTAACTACTATTTTATATAAAAATTGATAAATAAAAATAACTTATGTTCTAATACAATAATAGAATTACTCTCAAACATATTAACTTATGATTTTTCAGTGACTTAGCCATTACACTTCCTCCAAGATTTGTTCAAAGCATATGACATCACAATTAGCTACATAAATAGTTTAACAATTTATATGAGAAAAATGAGAAAGCTCATTAGTAAAATAATGCATAAATAGTAGATATGCTTCTCATAAACTATCTTTATTGTCGTAAATAGTAAAAGTTTTGTTTTAGATTCTATTAATACAAGGTGTCCCCGCAGCCCAGCCAAGCGGCCCAACAGCCTATACCTTAGATACCTAGGGCGAGACTAGTCCCCTGCAGGTGATTAATATCCATTGTTACAGCATGAACGCAGAATTGACTTTTATCAAAACCTGCCCAGCAACATGAGCGGTACTAATAAAAGCTTTCCTGTCGCGCTCCACTTTCCAGATAGACTGTACGGAACATCTTCGCATGCTCCCTCTTCATTCCTGCGCAGGCTGCAACTATACCCCACAGATAGACCCACGTTGCCATATGCACTGCACCATGTAACCTTTAGTATATGAAAAATTATACTTGTCTTCAAATTAAAGAGCTTACAACGAAGAGATGGGCTAAATACCTGATGGTTTCAAAAATCATATTTAAAATGGAGAAATTTAATGGGTCCTGGACTACGTTATGATTCTCAATTATGCAGATCACAACAGTAGTTGCCAACATCGCCACTGATTTCTGGAACAACGTTTTCTGAACTTGTCTGGTTAAAAAATTACACTTATCCTTGGCAGATGAAGCCGATGCTTGCTTCAGTCCCGGCTCTGGTGGTACGTACCTGCCAAAATAATCATACAAATATGAGGCCCTACATCCCATAAGGTAGACCCCAAAACAGAAATGCATCCTGAGAAAATCTCAAATCAAAGTATGAGGTGCTCAACTTACATGACGAGAGCGTAAATTAAAATAATTGTAGGAGATAAATCCGCCATATTTACAGCGTTGATGCCTGTGGTGCGAGTGGAAAATGTCTGGAAAACAGCAGTCGAAAACTTTTGGCTCCAAGTGAGCCCCTGAAAAACATTTGTGTACCACTGCAAAGCACTCAAACATCCCAACTGGACAACGTTTAATCCTCCCTCCACCATCACAATCCACATCGTTTGATTGAACCCGAACGGAAAGAATTTCTGAGGGTTATTTAAGATATATTGCAGAGACCTAGCGTGCGTACCTGTTCTGAATACCCGCACGCGGCTTAATCCCCACGTTATTAATCTTAAAGAGGGCCAAAACATGGTATTCCCAAGGGCCATCTGAATTACGAACAACCATAGAAGCCCTGGGGATTTCTGAAACGGCACCAGGCCTCCATTCATTTGTACATATCCACAATTGGCGAAGAAAGAAACTGTAGTAAACACAGAAAAGAACGTGGAGTCGATGCTCCTTTCTCTGAGAGGCTTCTGTGAGTCGGGATTTGTTTGCAAGTAAATAATCACTGATATGATTCCAACGAGCTGAACGACAATTAAGTAACAGATGACGGTGTAGTTATAATACGTAAGAGCCTGGGACTGTAGCTGTACGGCTGGATCATTTTTTCCACGGCTCTCTTCATGGCCATTATTTTCTTGGGTACCTTGGAACACCATCTGAAGCTCTGGGATTTTGCTGTTATCAGTCATCGTCCTTTGCTCTCTAAGCCTGGCGAGCACGTCTCCTTCTGATTTGCAGGTCCTAGTGGGCGATCTTGAAACCATGCTCTGTTTCAACGGGGGGAACACAGCAGTGGATTCGACTGGATATAGCTTGTCCAGAGATTGTAAATTGGTCGAGGGCGGGGCATCGAGAGGATTTTTCACATCGGAATCGCTTTCTTCCTTTATTTGAATGTGTGTCTCTGCTGCTTCTATTTCTCTACCCTTATTTTGTGCGTCATGGCTATGGCTGACAGGGAATAGCATGTTCTTGGACTCGTACATCCTGAACTTCCTCGTATACGCCACTTCCAAAGCCAAAACAAATACCCGTCCTCCCAAAAGCATGAGGAACATCAGTGTGACTGTCTGAAATGTGGTAAAGTTCGACATTCTCTGTGTGGTGTGGCTACTTCCTGTGGCAGCAGCCACCGCGAAGAAGAAAGCATCTGTGGGTTGCAAATGGGAGGAGTCTTTGAGAGGAGTAGCCGATAACATCACTGCTCCCACAATCCCCAGTGGAATCAGGTAACACAAAATCATCCCACTTCTCAGAGAAATACGATTTCGCAGTCGTTTCAGAGCAAATAATTTCCCCAGACGGGACATTGTGTTGGATGGCAATTTGGTAATAATCGTCCAACCCAGTCTAGTGCAATACAGTACTCGATATGAAGGTAAATTGCTTCCTTGGGGACTTCAAATGGAATTGTTTTTGTTCAGGTAAATTTAGAATTTTTTTTTTAATTGAACTCAGAATAAACCGGTTACGGCTAAAAAGCAAAACATAGACTATGGGCATCGGCAAACAAATGCTACGGTCCATAGCCGGACAGCTACCGATGGCTCCTTCGAAACACTGGGAATATAGAAATAATTTAAAAACAATTTTGCCAGAGTGGCCTTCGTTCGGCGGCTGACGAGAGCCTTTCTGGGCACGCTGATTCAGTTACATGGCTTCCTGATAGAGTCTCCTATCAATGATAAAAAAAGCTTTCACCCTTCATTATAATTTGGAGTCGTGTATGAAATACTCCAGTGCACTCTGGATTTGACAGTCTATTCACCTCCGCTGGAATTATGGGGAAAAAGTTTGTATTGGAAAGCGAAAATGATCACGGTTTAGTTAAAAATGAGATTAGTCGGTGAATGGTGTAGATGAATAGTACTCCATCATAGTATGTTTGACAAAAACATCAGTATCAAATTTAAATAACATCTCGAATAGACAATTTGAATGTCTTCTTTGGACAAAATGACAAGCTTGATCCAACATAAAAATAAAAAATAAAAAAATTTAAAGACTTTCATGGGCTCTTTGTTCCTCTAAATTGATTTTATCTGTTTTTCTTTAGTCTCATAAATGTTATTAAAGTTTTATTTATTCATTCATTTAATGTCCAGTTTTATGAAGAGAACACATGCACAATTTAATCGGTTTAGACATTTTCCTTCAATTTTCTAGAATATCTAGAACATTAAATACATATTAAAAAATTTATGTCTTTTTAAATATACATATTAAGATACAACAAAAGCACTCTACTCAACATCATTGGATTCAATATTCAAATGAATAACAATTTTTACATTTTATTTATAAATTTTTTTTTTTTTATTTTAAGAAACCAAAATCAACTTTGACTCCTCAAAACTGAATTATATTTAAGAATAATATCACATAAAAAAGTAATGTCTACAATAGTTAGTTTCTAAGATCATCAAATTAAAAAAAAAACGTAACCCATATTAGCTTAACATAACTTATAAACAATTTCATGTTTGAAAAAGGAAAAGTCAACATATGGTTTTGTGGGATGACGATTTTTAGGACAAAGATTCACCTAGATAATGAGATCATAGGGAAAGAAGAGAGGAAAAATAAATTTTGTTTTCAAAAAGTATTATTTTAAAGGAGAAATATCATATTTTTGGGAGATAGATTGAATGTGCTGATAGAAAATTTGAGTATATAGATTTATGTTTTGCATGTGTCTAAAATTATGTTTTCATTAGCCGATAGACTACATATAGTGTGATATTTGAGCTTGAACCAAGTCTCACGCTTGCAAACCACTATTGAGTTGTCAGAAAACAAGTTTCAACTGCCATAATCAACTGTCATTTAATGGTCAAAACCTCCAAAATATCAAATAAATCCTCCAAAATCTCACTTATCACATAAAAGCCAAATAAATATTGATTTGAAAAATGAATGAGAACATTCTATTTCTTACAATTTTTTTTGTCAATTTGATGCCAACATTCTTTTGCCATTTGCATTACTTTATGTTTTAAATCTGTATACAAATATTTCATAATAAAATAAATTTAATATCTTTAAAGAAATAATCTAGATTTGTCTAAGTTTATTTCATTCTATTATTTAACATTTATTATTAATTGTTTAATCCAACCACATGCAATTAGAATTTACATGCACAAACATGTACTCTCTAACATGTTAACATACATATAGTTTTCTATAGGCATAATCCTTGAACCTCCTTTAAATGCAAGTGCTAGTTATATAATAAAATTGAGATTTATTTTTATACATGAATATGTATATTATAAATAATGTTTTCAATTTTTATTATAAACAATAAAATAAATTTTAAAATTTGGGGTTGACCTCGCAGTGCAACGGTTAAGTTGCAAGGGCAGTAGTTGAGTTGTCTAAGGTTCGAATCCCCTGGTGGATGGTGGGAATACATACTAGTGCAGGGATAAAGTGCCAAAAATCAACACACAAGGAGAAAGGGTGGAGTGATGGACGAGATTGGCGGGCGCTGCCGTGGGGTTAACGAAGGAAGTACTAAGTTGGAGAGAGAGATTGCGGGGAGGCTGTGGATGGAAGCAGGAGGTGTCATCGGCAAGGTTGGTGTAGCATGACGGATGAAGGAAGGAGATCGAGATGCGAAAGGTGAAGGAGGTGTAGGGGGAGGAAGAGAGCTAGGAGGAGCGGTAGGAGGAATGGAGTAAGGAGGAGTAGAGAAAGGGGAAGAGAAAGGTGAAGGAAGAGAAGCGAAGATGAAAGAAGTAGGAGGAGGTGACGAATGGAGGGCACAATGCAAGGGTGAGCTAGTGGAAGAAAGACGAGGTGCCATGGTGAGCTGGAGAAGAGATGGAAGAGAGAGAGAGAGGAGGAGATGAGGATAGGAGGTGGAGGAGTAGGAGTGGAGTAAGGAGGAGGAGTGAAGGAGGAGAGAAGGAGAAAGGTGAGGAGGAGCGAAGCATGGAGGAGGTGAGAAGGAGATGAGAGGAGAAGTGGAGGAGAGGAGAAAGAGAAATGGCGTAGATAAGGTCCCCCAAATGTGGCCTCACTGGTTCGTAGCTCTAGTAAAAAATGTTCACCTATAAAAAAAAACATTGATATTATTAAATAAATAAATAATTTTTAAATAAGAATATAAATATTAATAAAACTTATTTTTTATTTAATAGTAATTTTGAATTTAACTGTATTATCAAAATAAAGAGTAAAGGAAAAATATAAAAAAATTAGAACACAATTAAATTTTAAAATATTATTGAATAAAAAAATAGATTATGAAAATCTAATGATACCCTCCATGAAAGAGAATTACTTTATAGATCTAAACAACTTTAATTCTATGACTCTCGTTTGATTATGTGTTTTGTCATGATCAACCATCATCTATGGAGCCACACCACCATGCGCATTTTCTTTCATGTAGCTATGTCCCTTCTCAGATTTGTCATTAGATCCACCAAAGTGTTGATTGACCATTTGTCATCAAATCTGTTCTCTCTTCATCTAGAACTAGCAGCCTCATTGGGTCTTAATCTATGGATTCTACTTGACACCCCGTCTTAGTCAAGGTTCATGGATTGCAAAGTAGATTGTGAGAGAAGGAAAAAGAAAATGTTTTCGATGCTGCTCTATAGGCTACACCCTTCACACTCTCCTTATCTTCAGTCCTTTGAAGCTCCAAACATTTGGCTCTCCCTCTTTGCAATCCCTCCCATTCCCATCCAACCATCCTTTCAAATTTGTTATCCTCACCTCTCTTCTCCAATCTCGACCCTTCTCTTGCTTGCATGCCCATAGAATTGAGCCCACCAGTTTAGTCGAGCCTTCACCAGGAGCAAGGCTCAAATGTGCCTCAATGCTTGCTCCTTCTCACACTAGACCACAACAAAAACTCTATCCTTCTCAAAATGAGCCTATTGTTGTGACATATTACTATCATACTCAAATACACAGTCACATCTAGCATATGTAGATCATATCCTCTATCCACAAAGTCTTGTGTCTAATTTTTTCTACATCTAATCCTCTCATTAACTGCAATAACATTTATGTCCTAGAGCTTGACCCTCCTCAAGCCATGCCCCAAGGAAGTCTTTCTCCTATTTCACCTTTCCTCTCTTTGACTCCTCTCACCACTCTTCCTCAACTCCCCATGTTTCTTTGGATATGACTTTACTAACCAACTTGATCCTTATTATACCTTCATCCTCTCAATTACATAAAAATATTGCCACCATTCTTGTGTCTCCTTGAACCCATCCCTTTCCCCATCCAAAGAGCACCTTCCCATTTTTATCCACCTACCTTTATTCCTCAAAACCTCCCACCATTGACACCTCCTTGCTCTAGTCACATCCCCCTTCAAAAACAATCATTATTAGGAGACCAAGTTTGTGGTTAACCTTTCTAATGCCTACATAGATTTCCTTGCTTTCAACTATCTCAAAAGGAGCATGGGATTTTCTTTTTCCCCACACTTCATGTATCCTATGTTTGACTTTTCAATTAAAATTGAGAATGTTATTCACTCCCTTCTCATGAATATCACTAAATAGGTTAGGTAATATTACATAATTCCCTTTAGGCATGTCAGACCACCCAAGAGAAACATCCCTACTTGGTTGAGCTCCTTGAATTTAATAATTTAATGAACAATAATGACCTTTTCATTGTCCAAAAAAATAAGGGGAAAATTACTATCATCATGAACAAACTATACATCTCCAAAATACTTAATTTTTTTTCTTGATGTTGGGAGCTATAATTACAAAGTTACCCTTAGACAATTGCAAGATGATAGAAGCCTACTAATTATTAAAATTTGACTACGTTTGAAAAATGATAAGATCTTTCAAAACCTAGAATCTACATTTTAATTCTTTGAGATCCAAAACCATTCTCAAACATCTTGAAACTATATACATAAAATACAACTTAAAGTATAATAAAATAAATGTCCATATAAAATATCACTTATACTTAAATGTTTATTTCATGCATATAGTCTGAGGAAGAGGGAGAGTGTGATATATATAAGAAAGTAAAGAGATGGGAAGAGAAAGAGAATGGTACTTTTGCTTCTTGGAAACACGCTCATGTTATAAGTTACTTGCATTACGGTCCCACTTTTTCATCCCCCATTTTCTACACTTATCCAAACAAGTAAACGAGAAAAAATAAATTTTGATTTGTGTGTGTTGTTTGTTGATCTAAGAACTAATGCACCCTTGCATGGATTTGCAAGGGATTCCCTATTCATTGGTATCAACACCAAGGAATAAGAATTTCTTATAGAATAGTTGGTGGATGGTTTTTATTTGTCTCCCATGCAACAATAATCAAGTACCATAATATTTCTTGGGGAAACTCTATTGTGAGTTTGTCCTCAATAAGATTCTAAATTATTTTGATAAATGAGATTTCCAAGATATATGTATAAGCTCTATATAGGATAGTGAAGGAGCACATCATGCCTAAGACCATGTACCAAGACCCCTATGATGAATGCCTTTAGAGCATGGAAAGCAAGGTCAAATAAATTGATGATGATATCCAAAAGCTAACAAAAATTAGTCATTATTCCATCAAGAACAGTGTGGACTCCCTCAAAGTCCTAATGGAGAAGCTCAAAGATTTGAGAGAGGGTCAGATATATATTGGTCAGAAGGTGGAGGATTTTCCTGCCAAAGATAAGGGTAAAAAGGTAGCAACTGAAGAAGGTGAGGGCCCTAGTGCCAAGACTCATGGTAGTATGAAAAAGTCTTTTAAGGAGGAGAAGAATGAACTATTATCTATGGTCAACCCACACTACAACTAGGAGATGGAGGTGGTAAACACCTTGAAGAATATGAAATAGGTTCCCTCTATTATTTTTCTGCTTTTGGTTGTTGGTCTTTTGCTTTGCTATTGTTTTGCTATTGATCGACTATTTCTTTTATTGTGTCATCTTTAGTCTCAACAACATTCTGATGTGTAAAGGGTTTCAGGTCCCTTCAAAACCTGTTTTTACCCATTAATCAAAACTATAAATTTAGGTATGAGAAAGAGTAATTTTTAGATTTTTTGACACATGTTATCTTAGTTTTATTTGATTGGTAAGTGTTAGTTTTTTTATCTTCCTAATGGGATATTTAATTTTCCCAAGTAGTTATAAGTTTTTCCTACATATTTATTAACTTTTTGTATGAGAGAGGGACCAACCATGTCAAGGCTCTAGGTCACAGAGAGCCGAGAACGGAGGGTTTCCCTAACTTACCTCACTCTAAAGGGGTGTTTTAGATAGAGGTTGAGAATGACGAGGACTATAAAGTACTTCAATCACTCTTTAGACCCGAAATCCAAGTTTAGGATAGGCAAGCTAGTTTTCAAAATCAATACTGTACCTTAGACAAACTTCTCTGTCTAAGGATGAAAATGTAGTTCTGGGATGATAGCACGACACACTAGTGTCTCTCAGGCGTGCTATTGTCTGTATGGCTAGAGGACAGAAAGTACAATAGAAACTACCAAAAAATGAACTAACAGCCTAGCTAACTATTTTTGAATGAGAAAAATAGAACAATAAAGTATGAAAAGTACAAATGTACAGGTGATAAAGTAGATAGATGAAGGATAAAGTAATGAAAATGATCTCACCATGGCACCAATTCACTAGCTAGATCCAAATGCACGTCCACCTACACACAAGAAAGAAGGGAAAATTGTTGTGGCTATATAGGGGTATGCCTTAGTTAGATACCCATTTCGGTATTTCCACCTCCACAGACAACCAAATAGCAATGAGAGGAATATGCAATAAAGAAATAAAGAAAGTAGAAGATGCAATAAACACTACAAAATAGTAAAGTGCTACTCAACCAAATCACAAAGGAGAGGATCAAAACATTACCACCTTCACCCAAAAGCTCACTAGCCAATGGAGGAGAAAGCGAACTTGGCAAGGTCACCACAACCTTGACTGTGATGAAGGGAGGACTCACAAGACTCCAAGCCCACACTGCTATGGCTTACTTCACACTTGCTTTGTGGAGTTGATGGAGTATTGTTGATGCAATGGAGTGTTGAAGTGTTGCTTGAGAGTGAAGAGAATGTTGGAAGTGCTAAGAGAATGCCAATCTGTTGCTTATAGAATGAAAATGAGATTGTCAAGAGATGAAATGGAATGAGAATAGATCAATTTGAAGGAGAAGAGGGAACAATCTACCATTTTTAGGGTCGGTTGGTTGAAGAGGGATGCTACAAATTAAGCCTAATAAAAAATGCAATACCTCTGCCAACTTCAAACACTAGAATCTGTCAAGGACGTAAGAGCACTACATGGATGTCTACGCACCATGTGCATGTCCTTGAAAAATATTCTCTCACCGATACAAAAGACAGACCAAGTGGAAGGAGGCAATAGGGTGATGTGGAATTTCACCTTTGGATTTGATTTTCTAAGGTGAAGGTATGAAAGGGGGATTTTTGTAAGGGGTATAAATCTTATACATTTTCCCCCACTTTAGCAAGAGCGCGTACTGATGAATACTTCAATAAATTAGATCAAAAAGTTAGTAGGTTAGAGATGTATACCTGAACCATCGAGGAAATAGACCATAATTTGGTGAGCTCGAAAGCACATTCTGGAACAAAAGACTCCATAGCCCCACAAAACTATGAAGCTACACAAGGTACAATGAAGGCCCTCAGACCAATGATGGACAAATCCCACAGGATGAAAACATCTCACAGGCCCGCAGACCTGTAAGGAGGCAGACCCCAAGATCTCTCACATGAAGGAAGCCCCATGAAGTATGCGCCTTACAGGCCCGCAGACCTGCAAGAATGTATCCCCCAAAATCTCTCACATGAAGGAAACCCAAATGAAAGAGCCTTATAGGCCCACAGATCTACAAGGAGGTGTCCCCCAAGATCTCTTTCATGGAGGAAACCCAAAGGAGGAGACTCTGCAAAATCAAATTGGAAAGCGGCTTCATAGGCGTACCTACAAAGTGACATGTTTACTCGCGGATAAAGCTTTTCTGAAACAAAGAGGCCACATAGGCAATAAAGTGGACAGTCATGCAAACTATCAAAAAATTGGAAGGCTTTCAAAGGGGTCCCTCGGGAACCCAGTGTAAGAAGAGAGTCCACCCAAGGGACGTGTTATTTGAAAGTACAAAAAGAGACATTTTTTTCAAATCGATTCATCATCAAGGAATCCTTTTTAAAGATGTTCACTTCATCAAGGAATTTGAAAGGAAGAAAGTGCTCCCTCACAAGGGGAAGGTCAAAGTTGTTCCCACCTCGAAGGAAAGTTCTCAAGTTCTTTCTTTACGAACCCATAATGAAGGAAACACATTTTGTTAGGGGTCCTAGTTGTGAATGCAGTTTTGAAAAAGAAATGTTCACGAGGATTTTCGAGAAAAGATTTGTTGGCTACGAATGCATTTTCTAAAAATCATAGCATCATAGAAATGGCATTGTCACACATGAAAGGGACAACTCAAGCAAAGAAGAGAAAAAGATAAGAAAAGAGCGAAGGAGAAATAAACATAAACAAAAGGTATAGGGGTGATTTGATATTTCAGGGTCAGAACTACTCATAAATATATATAAGTATAATACTAGTATATAAATGAACTATCATCAACCCCCTACTATATCAGACAATGTGAAGAATGCACAAGAAGAAAAAGTAAAAATAAAAAATTGGATCAACATGGAAGGGAAGCCTAAATGCCCATAATGCTTTGCATCATCCCCAATTTGCTGAATATCAAAACACATAATAGAGAAAGAATGATGATACAAATAGAAGAAGGTTTACGACACAAAAATCACACCTGTATCTAGGCACCAATAGGGGTGGCAAGGGTCATCTAGGAACACATAGCACGATTACGAGGGAACACATCACAACACACACACGTCTAATCTAAAGATAAAGAAGAGGCCTCCCCCTAACACTCATTGACCAAGAGATCGTCCACTTCCCACTCTAGATCATCATAAGGGGAAGGAGGACAAGCTTGCAATGGTGGAATATTAAGGGGAGGAGCTTTCAACCCTCCTACAACAAGGGCTAAGGAATAAGGCCCTGCAAGGTCTTCTCCATTAGGCTCTTATGGAGCTATGGTCAGTGATTATGCGAAGATTGTTGATAAATCTAAAACTTCATCCAAAGAGTTAAACATGTACTTTATTGGAGTGTCATGTCGTACCTTAATAGATGGAGAGGGTTGCACTCGAGATTCATTGGTAGGCTCATCAAGTGACATGAGAGCAGTAACGAGCTTAGGGGAATCCAGGGCTAATCCCATCACTAAGACAGAACAAGCCAGTGCAGGACCACCCTTCAGAGAAGGTGGCTCCTCTCACACCCTCCATTTTTGGAAGGGCCATCCTCCATATTTTGCTTTGTTGAGGGATGAGAACTCCCCATAGACGATGCAAGAGGCACAAAGCAAGAGGAGGAGGAGAAAACAACAATAGGCACCACCGACATATTTGGCATATCCACAGGTTTTGGGAAAGGTGAGACATTTAGAAGGGACATCAACAAGAGCAACTCAATCGAAGGAGCAATGAACACTTGCACCTTTTGGGGGTTAGGCACACTCACAACAGGAGTTAGAAGCAATACGGAGCTTGGTTGAACAAAAATAGAGGGCAAGAGCGAGGAGGACACAGTAGGAGGCCCTGAAGCAGGGGCGGTCATCTCCCCTTCCTTCCTCTACAAAGCAGCTTGCTCAACTGCAAGAGAATTTCATTGGCGCTTGTGCGCACACGCAGGGAAGTTTTAGCGACTCTTCGAGCCAAAGAATAGAGGTTGCAAAGGAGTGGAAGACTCCTGCTCAGCCATGGTAGTGTCCACCATAGCTATTTCTAGCAGAGGGACAAGCTCCTGAACAGGAGAAGGAGGAGTGGGTTGAGAAGCAATGGGGGGAGTTGACTCTAGTGCCTCAGCAGTGGGCCTCTTCTCGTTTACTGTGTTTGGAGCAGGAGAGGTGGGAGGCCATGAAGGCTGGGACATAGAGGATTCTCCTCAAGGACCTTTCTTTTTGCCATACCTAACAGGCTTAAGCTTCGTGGGCAGGATAGGAAGTTTGAATGCAGGACGCTTGGGCTTTCGCTAAGTGGGCACCATAGGATTCTCACAAACATGAAACATAATCTAATGGTGCCACAATAGGGTGAGAGGGAGTGTCAGGCTAAACAACAAAAGAGGAAGAAGAAGGATTTTGAGAGCGCTTCTCTTCTTCCCTTCTATGTGCCTTGGCAGCATCACTGTCAGCTTTTAAGCAAGCCCTATGTGAAACAACATAAGGCGCTGGAGGGTATCTCACTCTTAGCGTTAAGCGCCCTTTCTTTTACTTTTGATAAGTATGGTACAAGAGGTCCTTCCTAGGCAGAAGAAGACCAATGGGTGTAGGCCAAAAGTAATCTAAGGAATAACTACCACATTCAACTGGTGGTTTATAGCTAGTGTCGTCGATCACATGTATGGAACCCTCATGAATGAATTTCAAACATTTGTGCACAACCGAGAGAACTATGTTGATAGCTACTAACCAGGAGATAGCCAGCTTCACTCTAAAGAGTTCAGACCCCAGGATTATATCGAACAAAATATTTATGAACTTAGGTCCAATGAGAACCGATAAAACAATACTACCAAGAGGAGGTATGAAAAGTTCGTTATGCGTGCAGATGGTGCTCATAGGTGCATTGTACCCATCTTTATGCATAAATTTAATTAGCATGATCTCCTTAATTATGATATTCACTTGAGATGTCAGATCAACAAGAACACCTGCTACAATGTTTTCGTTGATTCGTGCAAGGATGTAGAGAGGAGATGGTTCCCTATTATAGCCCATCGATAGATCTTGTGAGGTGAAGGTTATTCTTGTACCACTACTCACAGGCTGCATAGAGTGGATAGGTTGATGTAGAAAAGAGGCCATCATGTGCACTAAATGATACTCTCACAAAGCCCCCCAAAGGTTGTATAATAGGATAGTGACCCAATCAAGGTTTCGTTGCGCAACACTTATGGAACCTTCCAACTATGCCTACTAGGGGTCACAAGTTGGGTTGCGACCCCACAACACTCACACCTACAATGCTCCTAGGACACGAGGAAAGGAGCTTTCAGTACTGCAAGACAAAACCAAAATGGTTCACATTGGGTTCACCAAAAATGTAAGAGAGGGGGACCAACCACATTAAGGCTCCAAGTCATAGAGAGTCGAGAGCGAAGGGCTGCCCTAACTTACCTCACTCTAAAGGGTTGTTTCAAATAGAGGTCGAGAATGATGAGGACTATAAAGTACTTCAATCACTCTTCATACCCAAAATCCAAGTTTAGGCTAGGCGATTTGGTTTTCAAAGTCAATATTGTACCTTAGACAACTCTATATTTGAGGATGAAAGCACAATTCTAGGATGACAACGCGGTGCACTAGAAACTCTGAAGCGTGCTGGCATCTATACGACCAAAGGAAAAAAAGTGCAATAGAAACTAGGTCAGAAAATGAACCAATGACCTAGCTAACTATTAGTGAATGATCAAAACAAAACAATAAAGTATGAAAAACTTACAAACGTAGGTGATAAAGTAGATAGATGAAGGCTAAAGTAATGATTTAAATGATCTCACCAAGGCACCAATTCACCATCTAGCTCCAAATGCATGTCCACCTACACACAAGAAAGAGGAGATCCCTGTTTCAGTGTTTCCACCTCCACAGATAGCCAAATAGCAACGAGAGAGGAATATGCAATAAAGATGTAAAGAAAGTAGAAGATGCAATAAACACTACAAAATAGTAATGTGCTACTCAACCAAATCACAAAGGAGAGGAGCAAAACGTTACCACCTCCACCCAAAATCTCACTAGCCAATGGAGGAGAAATTGGAGTTGGCAAGGTCACCATAGCCTTGACTGTGATGAAGGGAGGTCTCACAAGACTCCAAGCCCACACTACTATGACTTGTTTCACACTTTCTTTGCAGAGTTGATGGAGTATTGTTGTTGCAATGGAGTGTTGAAGTGTTGCTTGAGAGTAAAGAGAATGTTGGAAGTGCTACGAGAATTCCAATATGTTACTTAGAGAATGAAAATGAGATTGTCAAGAGATGAAATGGAATGAGAATAGATCAATTTGAAGGAGAAGAAGGAAGAATTTTCCATTTTTGAGGTCGGTTGGTCGAAGAGGGATGTTACAAATCAACCCCAATCAAAAATGTAATGCCTCTTCCAACTTCAGACGCAGGAATCCGTCAGGGACGTAAGTGCGTCGTGCATCTCCGACAAATATTCTCTCACCGACACAAGAGATAGATGCCAAGTGGAAGGTAGTTGGGTGATGTGGAATTTCACCTTTAGATTTTATTTTCTAAGGTGAAGGTATTTGAAACCTAGGAATTTTTGTAAGGGGTGCAAATTTTTGCTCTTATACACTTTCTTAGGATAATAAAGTGAGTTAATAATTTTATAACTAGGAGATAAAGTGATAAGTTGTCTCCACCTTTTAAGGGTGGAGTATTTACTCTTTCATCACTTTATTTAATATTGGAGGTTATTGGTGGTCAATTCTTATTGGTCTATTTTTCACCTCCATCCTCTCCTTAGTTCTATATAAACTCACTACCTAACTTGTATTTTTTTATCTTGGAAGCTCTTAATGCAAGTTTGTTATCCTACCATTGCATAATCTCTCGGATTTTTGGTTTGCATTATTTATGTTTTTCCAATTTATGTAACTTGTATTCTCCTTTTTTTTGGGTTATTCAATCTATTTCAGATTTCTAACATGGTATTAGAGCTTTTGTTTTGAGAAATCTATGTTCTTAAATTCCTAATTGAGAGATTGAGATTTTCATGTAAAAATCTTGTAAATTCTCATATGCTCTTCTCTTGCATTTTGGATGATCTTGAGAATCAAAAAGGATTTGCAAATATTTAACCTCTTAATATTGCATGTGTTTTATGAGATCTGGATGATTGTAGAATTTTTGGTTACACTTGTGAAATTTTTTATTGTTCCAATGTGTCCAAGAGGCTCGATAAAGTCAAGATTGGTTTCATTTCATCCAAATTGGAGATCATTTGATATAGTTGCAAATGGGAGTTTGAGGCTTAGATCTAGTGAACGGGTTTTTATATGAGCATTTTCAGCCAAAAGGAACCTTCCCATTGTATTCAAATAGCCTAAAAACCCCTATTCTCATATAAAAAAATTATCTATTTTAGATGAATTTGATTTTTGGCAAATTTTTATTTTGCTAGAAGGGCATCACTTCAATCTAAATTCAGCCATTTTAAAAAAATCTTAACTTTCACCATGGTGTCCATTTTTGGAGAACATGATATTGTCTAAAACATGGAGACAAACACTTTCCATCTAAAGAGGTATTAAAAATATTTTTTTCCATTTTCTACCAAATATTGCAGGTTGAAGCTGTTTGTTGCAATTTGTTTTATAAAAAATTATAACTTTTTCCTAGAAGCTCCATTTTTCATAAACAAATAAGTGTTGGAAAGGTATTGAAGAGAACTACAAAGCTTCAAGGATAATTTTTCTAGATTTTATCTAAGATTTATTTTGTATCAGAATTTGTAATTTTGGTCATTTTGGGCCTATTGAGCATTGTATCTTGGAAAAGGCTTTGTAAATGTACTAAACTATAAAGTGGCAACCTTGTAATATTTGGGGGGTGATTTTTGATACTAGTGAATAGGGTGGGAGTGTATTGATGTTCTTATTTGGTGTTATTTTGTAATCATTTGAGGATTTTATCAAGGGTTTTTTGTTCACCCTTCTATGATAATCCTGGATAAGGCTAATTATGAGTCTTGGAAAAAAGGCATTCTAACCCATCTCAGATGACTAAATTTTTTTTTTTACATTTATGGGTCCTCATGCCTGAACCAAACACACCTAAAATGAAATTAGTATGAATTAATAAAATTGATCAATGTATTAGGATTGGTTGGTTCTCATGTTGATAATAACACCATGTGGGCTATAATGGACATAGAATGTCGCCACACACTTTGGAGCAAGATTTGGAAGATATTTGGAGACGCTCATATTTCTCCATTCTTAGATGATCCTACTTTAGATTGTCTCATTCCAATTGATGGTGTAGATAATATACCCTTTGATGATGCTACTTTAGAGGAGCTCGAGTATTTTGCAAGTCTTGAACGTTAAAATGTCATAGAGAATTATATTCTTGCTTCTCCTCCTTACATTGATATCTCATCAACAATACTTGTTACAACTTCAAATTTTAGAAATGCTTCTTTGAAATCTTCTAGTGATTCATTAGAGTAGGATCATTTATGTCTTTTGGACTCAGTCTATTGGGACCAATTTCGACCAGAAATCTCTTGTTTGTTTATAGAGTCCCTCATTTTGGATCTAGATGACACTATTGAGGACATTTGTCTTCTCTTTGAGGACAAATATTTGGTCATTACATCAGTTTCTACTATAGAGATTAGTGTTTCTTCTTCTAAAGTTCCTAGTGAATTCTTGCAATAGGACATACATATTCTTTCAAATACATCTTTGTGCTCAATGATTTTTTGGCAGGTATTTTTGACTTGTTTGTGGAGTCTCACATTTCAAATTTGGAGGACACATTTGAGGGTTATTTCTCCTCTTTGATGATAGTCATTGCACAACTATTGTTAAACCATAATTGTCTTTGGATTGTGTTCTACATCAATATTTAGGAGATTTTTATTTGGCATCTTCAATAGTGTGGCCTAGAATGCTTGATTCGATTGTGACTACTTTCAACATCAAAACAGGGACAATTGAGCCAAGTTCAAAGACTTCATACATTTTGCACCTTCTTCTTACATATTATTTTCAGGACTTGGGAGATAGCTTACACATAAACCTTTGGTTTTGTTTCTTCCTAAGGGGAGGAACATTGTTTGACGATCATGGACTATCTTTTGCATCTTGTTTTGAGCATGTACCATTGGATCTCTTTTTTTTTTTTTGGGGAGACTGTATTTAGTCCTTCTCTTCTTCTCTCTCTATTTTTGGGAGGGGGTTTCTTCTTCTTTATGGGGGAATTTGATATGTACATGGGTACCTAATGTGGCATCATTTTTTGGGACCCATCATCTTTTACATCCTCCTAAGTTGTGCTTAAGGGGGGGGTGTTGGTATAACTTTTTATTTTTCCTAGTGGGATATTTAATTTTCCCTTAGCTATAAGTTTTTCCTACACTTTTATTAAGATTTCTTAGGATAATAAAGTTAGTTAATTATTTAATAACTAGGATATAAAGTGATGAGTTGTCTCCACCTTTTAAGTGTGGAGTATTTTATTTTTCATCACTTTATTTAATGTTGGTGGTAAATTCTTATTGGTTGAATTTTCACCTCCATCCTCTCCTTAGTTCTATATAAACGCACTACCTAACTTGTATTTTTCATCTTGGAAGCTTTTAATGCACAATTTTATCATCTTGACATTGCATAATCTCTCAAAGTTCTAGTTTGCATTATTTATGTTTTTTCAGTTTATGTAACTTTATTTTTCTCTTAAATTTTTTTTTGGGTTATTCAATCTATTTCAAATTTTTAATAGTAGGCTCAAAGAAAATGTACTTTGAACTATAGACTACTAATGGATATGTTATAGGATCATATAGAACTTTAGAATGATAACTTGGATAGATGGTTGGAACTCATACAAATTTAGTTTAAATCTTATAGAGTTCATGTTGTTGTGAATAAAGCAATTTTCTTGTGACAACGTTAGATTAAAGTGTGTTGGCTTATACACGAATTTTAGTATAATATAGCTTTAGTGTGTTTTTAGAGTTCATCTTATCATGAATTTGTTAAATTTTAGTAATTTAGTGTAACAAGGGTAACTAGCTAAAATCATCTAGTGTGGATAGACTATGGGGATAAATATTTAAGGTGTGCTAATGTAACCGGATTGTAGGAGTAAGATGTTTTAGTTTGATAATGTGGGCAATATTGTTGAAGTGTCAAATAGTTATAGTATGCTAAATCCAATATATCGTAGGAGAATATAATTTTAGTGTATGTTGGTGAATAGATTTGTCATTCAAATATCTCCAACTCACCCAATAGGTAGTGACAAAAGCTCCAATAGTTGGAGATATCATTATTGGATTAGCAATTTTCTTCTACATTTGGGAGGGGTAGATCATTAATATGATATTAATTTGAGTTCTTCAATATAGTATTCATTTAACCAAAAATTAAAAAAGAACACAAAAAAAAGGAAATACAAAAAAAAAATGCTATATAAGAGCCATAAGAAAATCACTTAGACTAAACTCAAGAATAGACTTGAAATAAAAGTGCCTATAATTAGATAGTAACACAAAGTTCAACAATAGAAATGAAAAACCTTCTTACAAAATAAATCCTTCTATCATATTATGATTCTCTATCTATAGAGTTTCCTTCTTATTTAGAATATAATTGATTCTTTCATCAATTATAGTAAAGAAAATTTTCACTTGCCCTTGCTTGCATCTTTGGAAATGTATCCTCCATTTCAAATAGGGCATCTAGCTATAGTGAATTTTTCAAAAAGAAATGAAAATGAAATAGGATAGGAGGGACAATTTCATCCATAGCAAGAATGACAGTTTCATCCATCACTTGGAAAGTCATCATAACTTAATTGTTTTAAGATGGGTTCCAACATCCTCCCATCATCGAGACATTCCTTCTCTAGGGAATGGAGAAAGACTTCAACATCAGGTGTTAGAAATGGACAATGAGAATAGTTGCTTCGCAGTATACCCAAAGTATGAAAAATCAATTGTTAAATTAGAGAGGCTAAAATTAAGAGGAATTTGACCCAATAGCCCAAGTGGATCATTTTGGTTAGATGTATTTGTGTCTTGAGAGAAATCCACTCCACTTTGTTGATGTGTTTCATTAGAATTAGCATCATAGATAGAAACCTCTATGGCTGTACCATGGGTGTCTATAGAATTGCCAACACTAATATAAGAAAATCTTGCATTATTTGAGAATCCTGAACTTGGTTGGATTGCTAGTTGATTTTCTGATGAAATTCCAGAATGGCCATGCAACATTGATGATAAACCTGATGAAATTTTCATCCTTCCACTTGAGATCAAGTTGTTATCAAAATATTTTACGGTATTAGGCAAGAAAGCTCCACCATTAACCAGGAATGGATTTGATGACACTAAATTATATCCCATATTGTGAATCCTTTGCATTGGTATCACTAGTTATTGTACATGATAACCAATGGGTGTATGTTTCATTGGTGAGGAATGCAACCCATTTGAAATGGGAGGTGCATTTGTTATCAAGAATTTTTTTGCATGAGTTCAACCTACTATCATAAAAGATCATTGAACTTTGTGATTTGTTGCTCCATAACTAATCTTGTATAGTATGCTTTGAAGAAGTCTGAATTTTACTCTTCCGACTTTTTCCACACAAGTCCAGTGAATCCTGGTTCTATTTTAGCCTAATTTAAGAGTGTTTACCACTTCCCTTTCATTCATGTATAGTTGTGGACAACACTTTCAAATTTTTCACTTCTTGTATGTCTCTTGGCTACCAAAATAGTAGAACTAATTGTTGGCATGTAATTTCTCCCATATATTCTTCAGTTAATTAGGTATACAATAGTAGAAAGCTTTTGCATGAAATGTGCATGTAGGAAGTATTTAGGAAGTTTCAGTTTACATGTTAGTTCACAATAGTGAGAGAATTGATTTAGTATGTTTCCAGAATGATCTTGTATATTGTAAACTCTTCTATAAAAGAGGCATGATGTAATTATTTTTTATCAAGCAATAGAAGTTGTGTAGCAACATGGTACGTTAGTATTTTGTGTTTTATATATTTCAATGTGTTATGTGTTTTGATATTTCTTCATTCAATACCATCAAAGTGGTATCAGAGCTAGGGAGGTTCAATGGTGAAGATCAGAAATATAATTTGATAATCAATGTTAAAGTGAAGCTATAGCCGGAAGAAAACATGGTGAAGGAGTTGTTGATTTATTAGGCGTTGATTTTTTAGTCACACAAGAGCCTGCATAAGAGCCTCCATACAAAGGATTGCAAATTCAATAGAAGTCAGAGAAGATTGTTGTAGATAGGAGTTTTGTTGTCGATGAAAATTTAAATGGTTGCAGATAATTTAGAAATAAAAAAAGTCAACATATATTTGATGTTGTTCTTAGATCGCAATAGGCTGTTGGAAAAGGTAATTAATTATGTTTTGAAAAGCTTGATTGTGTGTTTGAAAAAAAAAATTGGAGAGATCTTTGATGTGATTTGTATTGGAAGAAAGTCATTGCAGAAAATAAAGAGATATTATCAGTTTTTATTGCTAAAAGTAAATCACAACTCTCTTTTTTTTAGAGAATTGTTGTATCTGTGTAACTGTCAAAAGAAGCTATAGAAAAAGAGATCAATGTTCATCATATTAAGAGATTTGTAGAAGACAAGGTGTATAAATTGCAAGAGAAAGGTTGAAGGCATGTGTTGCTCTTAAAGAAAAAAAGAAATCATTGTAGGAGAATCAGGTGAGTTTAATCAAATTTGTTTCAATGGGAAAATTTGGCAAAAGAGTAAAAAATGAAAATGAAGTTCTCGAAGAAGAATTGATGAAAGCTAAAAAGGATAATTCTGAATTTATAAAAAGAATAAAGGAGTTGATAAAGGAGAAATATGAGTCTTTATGTGAAATTGAGAATCTTGAAAAGGAATTGGGTAATGTTAAGAGAAAGAATGAAGAATTAGAAGAAAAAATAAAATTGTTTGATGAGGTTAAGAAAATGAAAGAAGATTTTGAAGAAAAGCTAAAATTGTTGGAAGAAGAAAATTGTTTACTAAAAGAAGAATTATCAAAGTTGAAAGAAGAAAATAAATGTTTAAACACAAAGCCATTGGTAAGTGATGTTGCTTGCAATATAGTGGATTTGTATTGCTCAGTTGATAAATCAAATATTTTGTGTGATATGGCTAATATTGAGTTTGATGAGGAATGTATAGAAGAAGAATGTAAAAATGATGAAGTGTCTGAATCTGGAAATCATGTTAAACATAATGAGGAAAATGTTGGTTTTAAAATTATGAAAAGAATGGGTTATAAAGGACAAGGATTAGGAAAGAATGCACAAGGAAGAAAAGAGCCGATTGAGGCGGTTATGAGACCAAAATATGAAGGTCTCAGATATATTACAGGTAAAGAAAATTTTATAGGATCAAGAAAATTTGTTCAAGAAATGCATCAATGTTCACATTGTAAAAGGGAAGGTCATGTGAAAGATACATGTTGGAATCTACATCCATGCAAATTTTGTGGTTTGACAAATCATTCAGAAAAAATGTGTTGGCAAAGGAAGTGTAAAAGTGAATTTGACAGGTTGCATGAAAATAAATTGTGGATGGAATTATGGGTTAGATTGACAAAAGTTTATAAGTATGTTGAAAAATTTGTTCAAATACAAATGTTCATATGGAAAAAAAGATAGAAATCAAAAGAGATTTGAAGTTATGAAGATTTGAAGATCAAATTTTGAGGGACTGTCGTAACAGTTGGAAAGAGTTAGAGAAAGTTGAAATAAATTTATGGTTAAAATTAAGGGAGAGTGTTGGCATGTAATTTCTCCCATATATTCTGCAATTAATTAGGTATCCAACAGTAGAAGGTTTTTGCATGAAATGTGCATGTAGGAAGTATTTAGGAAGTTTCAGTTTACATGTTAGTTCACAATAGTGAGAGAATTGATTTAGTATGTTTCCAGAATTATCTTGTATATTGTAAACTCCTCTATAAAAGAAGCATGATGTAAATGTTTTTGATCAAGCAATAGAAGTTGTGCAGCAGCATGGTGTGTTAATATTTTGTGTTATCTATATTTCAATATGTTATGTGTTTTGATATTTCTTCATTCAATACCATCACTAATGTGTATTGTTCAGACGTTCAATATTATATAGTCCATTCTCCAAGAAATTGCAATCTTACAAAAGTTCCCATTCCTTAACGCTTAGGTGGATACCAATACCCTCTTCCAACACATGTTTTTGAGGCATTTTTACAAATCAATTAATGTGCCTTGCCATAAGCTTCATAAACCAAGGAGTTACTACTTGTAATGTCTATGAAAAGTCACCTTATTGTGTTGTGAACGAAACCCGATATCGTTTTAAAGCCCTTGATTTGGGCACATACATGAAGAATATTGGCAATGGTTATGGAATGAGGCTTAGGCCACGCTCAAGAATAATGCTAGAAAAAGGCGTGGAACTTGGCCTTACACTTGTGATCTACTTTTTCTTGAAAGTTCCTAAAGATTTTTCAACAAAACCATTTTGTGCATATCTTGTGATGGTTTCGTTCTATGAGGTGACTTCTCTTTGAGGCTTCTGTCAAACAGGCTGCACGACTTGACTATGCTTTCACATTTTGTGTGCATATTTACGACTGCATTTTCACTTCATTGAGCGTTGCGTAAAGGAGAAGCTCAGAAACCTCCAAGATGCCCAACAAAACAACACTCCGTTCACATATATAGTCTTTTCGAGTGATTTTTTGAGCATTCGAGAGGTTAGGGAACTTCAAGACTTTTATGACTTTAATACCTTCATACGACAAAATTTTAGGAATTTGACGAAACACAAAACCTTCTAACTCCCCAGAAGGAACTTTTCGGATTTTTTTTGAAGGACAAAAACAGCCATTGGAGGCTAGTAAACCAAAGGTACATGAGGGCGAGAATGTTCAATGGGTTGCTTTCTTTGGACAATTGAAGGGGCAAGGGGAGGAATGAAAGCAACCGTTGGAAGGCATGAGATCGAAAAGGGAGGTTTACGTAGTAAGGGTGGCTTTCCCTTGACAACCAAAGAGGTAGGGGGAGGAACAAAAACCAGTAATGAAGATCATGAGACCACGAGAAATGGGAAGGTTTTTCAACAAGGATTTATTTCCTCTAACCACAGAAGAGGCAAGTGGAGTAACATAAGAAATTAGTGAAGGCTAATAAATTGAAGGGGGAACATCTGATAATAGGAAGGACCACTAGACAAAAATGCTTTCTAAGCCATTTTGATTTTTTTTATAAAATTTAAAAAGAAGCCTAGGGTTTTTGGTCTAACTTGGGCATAAAGGGTAAGCAAACTCAAGATAGGCATGGAAAGGCAATCATGTATTTGTATAAAGACTTGTGATTTCTCAAACTTTTCTTTATACAACTCATAGACATATAAGAATTCCTCTACATGTTGATGGGATCAATGAGTACTCTTTGAGTGGGTTTCACATTGACTTTAGAAAGAATGCAAAGATGTCCATTGTATATACCTAAGGGCACATTGATGAAAGAGAAAGAAATGGTAAGTTCTAGGGATAGCCAAATCTCAAGGGGCTCAAGGGTGGGTTTCAACCATCCTTACCATATCTACAAAAGGAGAATGGGAAATATCAATGTTTGTATTTCATGTAACAGAGTAGGAACAATGTTTGTGAAGTTAGATTAATGTTACAAGAAAGGTTTTGTGTTTATCTATAGAATTTGGTTAGGATTAGTGACATTTATTTCCTTTGTTGTTGACCGTAGAGACCTAGATGGTATTTGAATCAATGAGGTCTTGCACTATGTGCTTAAGATGCAAACACCATCCAGTATCATGGCCAAAGACTCTATAGTACTAGAAAAAGGCCTTTAGGTCATATGAGGGTGCTTAATATATAATTTGTTTGAATGGGAAAAAATAAACGAAGTTGTTGTTTAGGAGTTTTTGCAAGATGGAATAGAGAGATTTAGGCATTTTTTGAATTATTAGTTTCTCTAAGATTTACACAAAAAAATAGCCAAGGAAACAATAGGTGTTGTGATAGGAGTGTTATGTACAATAGCAGGAGAATTATTTTTATAGTTATTATGTGAAGAAAAATCTATGGATGATGTAGTAGGATTCTACGAGATGGGTGCCTCAAATTTTTTGACACTTTGTTGATAGTTGTGAAGGGTTGTGCAAAGAAATACAAAAGAAGAATATCTCATTACTAAAATTTTATCCTTGACTAGAGGCTAAAGGTTTCTTATGGAAACCTTTTATAGATCTAAACTAGGGAGTGCATATGGAATGTGAGAGAGCAACTTGATCATATCTAAATAAAAAATCAATTACTCTTTCATAAACACCCTACTTGCAATACACCAGGACAGTAAAGATGACCTAGGGGCTACATTAGCTTAAAATTATTATAATAACTTATTTACTAATTGATCTAAAGAATATATGGAATGATCAGGAAGTGAGAAAAATCAATGCAATGTCTTTCAATGATTCCATAGGAAGAGTTTTGCTAGAAATTGATCTTGAAAAATAGTCACTACGCAGGGCTATAAAGATGTACACATGTATGTGGATCATGCTTTCCATTACACTTTTCACAATGAGGCACCTCAAATCTAGTAGGAAGTGGGAAAGCAAGGATGTGGAAGGATATGTGGCTACAATAATAGTATGGTGGGATGGGGGCTTGAGAAAAAGAGGTGCATAGCAATGCAAGCTAGTGTTGAAAGTGTCCTACATACTACATAAGTTGGTTGATTACAAGGCCTTTGGTATGCAAAAGGGGCTAGGATATGAGTAGATTGTTGAAAATGAAGGTGAAATTGTAGCTTAAAACTTGTAAACCTATGTGACTGTAGATTTAATTAAGTGTTCTTTTCCTTTGTGTATGATTATCTATTTAGATCAATTTTACCAATTGTAGAAAGAGATAGAAGATTGTAGAAGAATGAGACAAGAAGATAGAAGTGACAAAGCATATACACGGAGAAACCCTTTCGGAAAAAACTCCACCACCAGAATCAATAGTGCTTGTATTATTTAACCTTAGAACAAGATTACAATAATACTGTATCAATCCTTGATTGATATGCTTCCTTGCTTTCAACAATCCTTCTTCAAAACCTGCACAAAACTCTCATACACTTTCTATAGCACAAAGCTATCCATGCATTCCATGTGACCAAGCATGAATCCACAGATCCCATGCCATGCTTCAAACCCTCACACATGTATGCACAAGCTATACCTGCTAACCTACAATAAACTCTGATGTAATTGCTGCAATAAATAGACAATTCGTGAGCATGTAAACTCATAAGAGTTATCAAATAAAAGAGAATAGAGCTCCTCTCAAAAATCTATGCCTAGATTATGCAAGTAGAGTTCCACACTGTAACATGAAGTCAAAACCAAAGTCTCCTCAATTTAGGCGCCCTAAACTGAACACTTAACTGATCATTGGTCAAGAAAATATCTTGCAAGCATCACCTCAAAGTTGGCACCCAAGAATGGGCCCACTTAACTCAAAGATGCCAACTTGGGCACCCAAGGTGGGTCCAAGTCAATCTTAGTTAACTGAAATATATCTCTCCACCAATTCATGGAAACATTATGCATGATTGATTATCCCCACTTAACTGAATGTATCCACCTATTATCTATCATGAACTGAAGTCATTAGTCATGCAACTCAAGTCAACTAAAGTCAACTAGCATTCAACTAAACTAACTACATGCAACAAAAGATAATTGAACCATAACTGAACTGAAATGAATTGAACTAAACTGAAATGAACTGAACTGAACTGAAATGAACTAAACTGAACTAAATTGATACTGAATTGAACTGAACTAAACTGAACTCCACTCATGTAAACATCAGTCCCTAACTTGTAGGATCTAAACATGCATTACTAAAGTGTTGTCAATCCTCCAAACAGTTAACTTAAGCAAGGTGGGTTCCACCTTCCATGTGGGTGCCCCATGTGCTCCTATTTTGTAGGAGCTCTTCTTGGGTGTCCCCACATGTTCCTATCATTTAGGAATAATTACAAATTTCAATTTACATGTTCATTTCATTTGAATTTAATCTCTTTCTAATCCTAGTGTTGGGGAACACTTTCCAAGGACTTAGGAGATACATGCAATATGTTTAGGATTACAATTAAATGGCATCCTATTCCCAACATTCTCCCATTTGACATTATACATTGCAATTATTCTAAACAAGGAATCATTATTATAAATCAAGTATAGGACTCAAGGCCAATGACCTTTTTGCGCCAAGAGAACTTATCTGCAACATTGATCAAAGTGTGAACTTTCTCAATCAATACCTTTCCCAAGTCTTTGTAACCAAACTATCATAGGTAGAACTTCATGTTATCAACATAACAACCAAAATCTGCAAACAAGTCTCTGTATATCCACCATCCTATAAAATAAGACTTCAAGGTAATAACACACATAGACATGCGATAAAAAACCTCTGAAGTAATTCACTGTAGTAACTTTGTGTAACCAATCCAAGGGAGGCGCCCCTCTCATACATAACACATATACCTTCTAGAACTCTCACTACATAGGTAATGTCAAATCTGAAAACAAGATCACAACATTAACAAGTCCTCCTATAACACTTCACATAGAGGATGTGACTAACTCCTCTATCATAGTGTCAAAGAAGCATACAATGATATGCAAAATACATCTCTCATAACACAAGAACCTTCAAGAAGAAGACAATATTCCCACAAAGAGAGAACCTGCAAATCAAACCATGTTCTTATACCACACTAACATGTGCCAAACTGTGTAAAGTAAGATCTCCTTCAACACTCCCAAACTGAAAGGATATCAACATCTAACCATTCAACTTATAATGAAACATGGAAAAACTTAGATGTAAACCTCTCACAGAAAGTAGATCAAACTTAGCCAAACATTCCCACAACAAAAGGGAATATGCCCAAAGCCACTAACTATCTCACGTACTTCTCCTACCCAAATCCTCAGAACTAACTCAGGTTCAAGATTGTAAGGAGAACAATGGAAATACATAAAATCTTGCATCTAATTCTCAATAATCCCTTAGAACTCATTTTTCAAGACTAATGCATAAGAGAAGACAAGATACATATAAATAATGCATCTAATAATCAATCGGGAAACACCTCTTAGATCATTTACCTACCGAGTAGACCAAGAGTGGGATACAAGATTGTCCTGTGCATACAACACCAAGCAATATAGGCTTTCAATAAAGATAACCTTCTCATCAATTCTATGATGGACTCACATCCATTTCTAGGTGTAGCCTCCTCAGTCTTTAATGTTGAAAAACTTTTATAACAAGTAACCATTCCAACACATATCTCTTAACATAAGAAATATTTAGCCTAACCCAAGTCTCTCTAGAATCCATGAGCACCCACCAATCAATCCATGCCCACTTCAAATGCAACTTGCATAATCATGAAGCTCCAAGCAAATGATTAATACTCAAAACCAAAAAAAACTACATCCTCTCCAAAGGAAGAACAATAACACCTTTACCAAAGACTCTAAGGGTCCTCCATGAAACAAGATGTTAAAACCTCTTCAAATTTCATGAAGATAACCATATCCTACCAAAGCTCCCACTAAACTATGATACCGAGCTATACATGGCAACAAGATAAACATTGAAAACCATCACTGTCAAAAACTCCCATTGAAACATGTAACCAAGCTATCCATGGCATCGTGATAACCATCTCCTAAATGAAGATCATCCATGGCCTCAACATAATAAAATAATTTTTTGTTAATGACACAACTCCCAAAAGGTCAAGAAAACCTTAATATCTAAACCAAGAAGATAAAACACACTTCTTTTACAAATATGTAATAACACAATAGTACAAGCTCCCACTACAGCCAAAAAACCTTCAAACTTTTAAGAGAAAGGTCTCCCAAACTCTACCCAACCATTAACTCTGATACCAAATGTTGAAAATGAAGGTGAAATTGTAGCTTAAAACTTGTAAACCTATGTGACTGTAGATTTAATTAAGTGTTCTTTTTCTTTGTGTATGATTACCTGTTTAGATCAATTTTACCAATTGTAGAAAGAGACAAGAGATTGTAGAAGAATGAGATAAGAAGATAGAAGTGACACTGCATATACGTGGAGAAACCTTTTTGAGAAAAAAATCCACCACCAGAATCAATAGTGCTTGTATTATTTAACCTTAGAACAAGATTACAATAATACTGTATCAATCCTCGATTGATATGCTTCCTTTCCTTCAACAATCCTTCTTCACAACCTACACAAAACTCTCATACACTTTCTACAACACAAACTATCCACGCATTCCATGTGACCAAGCATGAATCCACACTTCCCATGCCATGCTTCAAACCCTCACACATGCACAAGCTATACCTGCTAACCTGCAATAAACTTTGATGCAATTGTTGCAATAAATAGACAATTCATGAGCATGTAAACTCATAAGAGTTATCAAATACAAGAGCATAAAGCTCCTCTAAAAAATATACACCTACATTGTGCAAGTAGAGTTGCACATTGTAACATGAAGTCAAAACAAAAGTCTCCTCAATTTAGGTACCCCAAACTGAACACTTAATTGATTGTTGGTCAAGAAAATATCTTGCAAGCATCACCTCAAAGTTGGCGCCCAAGAATGGGCCCACTTAACTGATCCTTGTAAATATCTTCTCATGCAAAAGGTGTTAACTCAAAGATGCCAACTTGGGCACCCAAGGTGGGTCTAAGTCAATCGTAGTTAACTAAAACATATCTCTCCATCAATTCATGTAAACACTATGCATGATTGATCATCCCCACTTAACTGAATGTATCCACCTGTTATCTGTCATGCAACTGAAGTCATTAGTCATGCAACTGAAGTCAACTAAATTCAATTAGCATTCAACTCAAACTAACTACATGCAACTGAAGATAACTGAACCATAACTTAACTGAATTGAAATTCACTCATGTAAATATCAATCCCTAACTTGTAGGATCTAAACATGCATTACTAAAGTGTTATCAATCCTCCAAATAGTTAACTTAAGCAAGGTGGATTCCACCTTCCATGTGGGCGCCCCATGTGCTCCTATTTTGTAGGAGCTCTTCTTAGGCATCCCCACATGTTCCTATCATATAGGAATAATTACAAATGTCAATTTACATGTTCATTTCATTCGAATTTAATCTCTTTCTAATCCTAGTGTTGGGGAACACTTTCCAAGGACTTAGGAGATACTTGAAATATGTTTAGCATTGCAATTAAATGACATCCTATTCCCAACATTGATATACCTATATTGGAATAATTTAAATCTTGTGAGGGGAAGATATGCAAACCTAAGTGGATAGAGGTTCTAAGGTACCTTCCAAGAAATTGATATTGAATGGCATGTGAAGGTGAGGTAAATCTAGAAGATGAAGCATGCATTGCTCTAGACTATGTAGAGCTAGTGACCATATTTGTATTGTGCATATGGAGAGTAGGAACTAACATGGACATAAATATCTATTACCATTCACATTACACTAGGAGTTGTGACGTCCTTCAAGTCAAGTGGTTAAGGCTACGATAGCATTGTGAATGATATGCATAAGCCCTTAAATAAACTCAAGACCTTTTGAATGATTATTAAGAATAGTACAAAAGGTCTTGAAAAGAGGCACACTAACACTAGATATGTTCTCACCTTGTCGCATTTTCAAATAATTACCAAGGTGCTAATCAAGATCACACATCTAGGAGCGAGAGACATGTATTGTGACCTCATGGTCAAAGTTGGTGTTTGTCTCATGAAAACAAGGGTTAGGAGAAGCAAGTTGAACATGAATTGTGGAAAGAGAATGTATAGTTATTATCATTTGATTGAAAGAAAAACTGATGAAATCAGAACCTGACCTTATTGGGGTTGTTGCAACACATAAGATCAAGACATTTTTATATTTGGATAGCTTGTGTAAATAATGTTGTTAGAACATGTGAAGATTGGGTCGTGAATCTCATAATAAGGTTTCACAACACACATTATAAAATTATAAAAATCAAGTTTGTAGATTGTTTAAAGTTTAAGGTTTTTTCAAGATGACTTGGGTAAGTGCAGGATCATGGGGGTCCAAACTAGGCCCTTAAGTGGCAATGAAAATTCATAAAAACAAAATTAGATAACTTAATAAAAATTTGAATAGGTTATTAACATAATTTGAAAAATATTTAAGAACAAAATTTGTAGCAAATTGAATGTAGTTTCTAAGATACTAGTCCTTTCTTTGAAAAAATTAAATCTATTTGGTGAAAATTTGAAATTTCAATGCAGTAGTACTAATTTTCTTAGGAAAAAAATAAAAAGCAGATGTATGTCTGACCAACCTAAGTATAAGCAATTTTTTTGTTTTGAAAATTTCAATATAAGTAGAGGGAACATGCCTAGATGTGCCACAATTTTTTTTGTAATTTTTTTGCAAGTAAATTTAGTTATGATTTTTTATTAAAACTTTTTAAAAATATTAAAACTTGTTTTTTGACCACCATAACTTGGTCAAAAATTTATGAAATTCAATTTTATTTTATTTTATTGTATAGTATTGGAAGCATAGAATGTGTTGCATCTTTCGAATTTGAAAAAAATTGAAATAGTTTGAAAATTATAGATGCTTTTCACTCAGCATATCAATTAGGACTTTAGTCATAATGCATGTAGAAAATCAATAATAATTATCTATTAAATTTAAAATAAGGCATATCTTATATTGGTGTAAAGCTGAAATTTTTCTTAATAAACCCTTTTCGTTTTCTCAAATTCGGATAAATAAAATTCGTCAACCACTTTTTTGTCATATCGCCACTTTTTGGACCCCCATGATCCTACACTCACCCACTTTTTACTTATGAATATTGCTCTAGGTGCAAATAACAAGTTCACCAAAATATTGTGTACACAATTCAATTGAAAAAAGGAAATGCTAGTTTCCTTATCAAATGATCCTGCTAAATGCTACACTAAGATTAACTAGCCTTTTTGATAAAGGAATCTAATCCATTGTTTATAAGAGCAGATTATGCTAATTAATCTAATGTGTTTCAAACTTGTAATATTATCATTTTCTAAGAAAGTTAAAACACTATAATATAAATGAATTGTTATTGTTTAACATAAATAAAATCATATAATTAACAAAATGCAAGAAAAACTTAAAACTAACAATAGAGAACATGACATCAAAGTTTAGAACTCTTTTGACTAGATGTCATCATTAAACATGAATGCCAACCTGGTGCACTATAGTTTGTACAAAGAATGCATCTAGAATATTAATATTTTTAAGGCATGGCAATTTCTATACAAAAATAAAATAAAAACTCTTGGGAAGATCAATAATGATAGAGGAAATACATTAATAAATATTTAATTAATTTATTGCATGAAAATGATAAAAATGATAAAGAAAGAGGAAGGGAATCTATATTGAAAATCTCTATAATAATTGAATATATTTTCCCCAAAGGAAAGCTTGTAGCTTCAAGAGGCAAAAAAAAATATTTGTGTGGTTGTTTGGGAGCTTGCCTTTGAGTCAAGCTCCTATTTTGGTTGATCCAACCTCCATAGATAGCCAATGTTTTGAAAATGAAAAAAATAGTATGTACTCTTCTCTTAAATGTGTCTAGGAATAAAAGAGAAATATCAATGCAAATATAGTGTAATTGAATGCAAAATAGAATGCTCTAGAATGAAAAATAAATCTCAAGTGTCAAGAAAAAAAGCATAAAAGGATTATTGTAGCTCATCGTAAATTGTCACCCTCGACAATTTCACAATATGTTTGGCTCCCACTTATGTGCTTGGACCTAATTATGCTTATTATTTTCTCGTTTTATTATAATTTTTAGAAAATATGGATAAAATTAGAAATTTAATGTAATTATTTATTTAACTTGAGCACTTAAAATTTAAAATAGGCCTATTCAAAGGTGCCCTCACCCTTGATTGCTCTATTTTGGCCCAATTTTTAATATTTTATTGTTATAATTAATATATTTACAAATTTAAATTTATTTGTCGGCCTTTAAAAATAATCATAATGGAAAATACAAAAATGCATATAAATATAATTCCTTTTCACCATGGAACATCTAAGCAACCTAGAGAAAATTTGAATATCATTTGAGCATCCTAAAAGAAAATTCAAGGGTAGAATGAGCAGTAATTTTTATAGCACTTTCATCAGTCAAAATTATATTTTCAATGCATCATCAAGTTCATATCAAATCATAAGTAAGATTATTTCATTTTTTATGTTCATTATCATTGTGAGTACTAACACTTGCAGGATCTTCAATCAACTATCAAGTTCTCCTTATATGAGATGTGCATCGTGACTTCATTCCATCAAGGAATGAAAATTTGAATGGTGAGTTGTGGCATGTGATTTATCATTTTTTTATCCATTTTTCTCTGCCCAACCTAGGGTAAGCACTCTTTATCCAACATCATCATAGTTGTTGTGGAGGTGGAAACACCAAAATGAGGTTTGAATCAGTTTGATCATGCTTTTGAATATCAGGTTCCTTTATATCTTTTCTCTCTACCTTTTTGTTTTTAGTTTATGTCATGCAATTTTGTGTTGTTTTGAATTTGCATCATTTTTTGTACTTGCATAGTTGACCTAGTTTGCAATCACATACATCACATCAATTCAAATCCTAATCAATAAATCAATCAAAAACCCTAAGGAGACCAAAACCTTGATCAACCATTCTCACTCTTCCATGACGATAGTAGCTAAATGGTATTTTATGGTCATTTTTGTATCCCTTGAATGATAAAATGTTGAAAAGTGTGATTTAGGTTAACACTATCCTTGGATCCATTTTTCAACATCTTATTTTGGTGAACCCAATGTCTAGATTATAGTTGTAAAATCATGTTTAGATGCTTATTATTTTGAAATATGAGTGAATAAAAGGTTGTTTGAAAGTATCATTGTCTAAAGTGCATTTCATGTTATGTTAAACATTGAAAGAGTAAATGTTTGCATCTCATCATTCCTTACATAAACCTAAAAAGTGTTATATTTTTTCGTGTTTCAGACATAGATTCAATTAATTGTAACATACTGCATTATGGAAAATATCATTTATCAAGTAATTTGAACTTATTGCACTCATTTTATTGCTTTAAAACATAAAATTTCATGCGTGCATGTGTCTCACATAAACAATTTAGGGTTTCTTGCATTTCCAAAATTTTGTTTGATCTTAGACCTAAACCTACATAGTTGCACATCCTTAAACATTGTATTACATTGCCAAAATTTTAAACTTCCAAAATCCCCATTCTTCTTCTAGGGCACCCTCACCCTTGTCCTACTAATTTCACCTTGAATTTTAGTGATAGTTTTGTCTATCACCTCTGTGAAAACCTGTTTTTATTTATGAGCATTTATCCTATTTTTGTCATCATCATTTGTCTTTATCCTCATTGTATGCACACTTAAGTATCTTGAATCTTGTAATTAGTTTATGAACTTCATGACTTGGTTTTCCTTATCAAATACTCCTATGAGATGTAGTTATAGACTCATGGCTTCTTGTGTTGAAATTGCATCTAGTGTTGAGCCCAAATTTCATAATTATTTCACTCAAGGAATCATAACTACATGTATTCATTTTTTTATCCTCTTCCTATACTTACCTTTCCAATGTATTCTTCATCACCAACCATTCATGTGGAATTGAAATTTGCTGCACATGTCCATGAAGACAAGCTTAAACAATTGGAAAAAGACCTAGAAAGCCTTCAACTATTCTTAAGCACTGAATCCTTGGCTAGAGAAATCGTTCCCCTTGTGGATAACCTTAGAAATTTAATCAATGGTTTGTAAGGAATAAAAGTGTTATGCAACCTAGCTTATATAGTGGACTCAAACATCCTTGCAGTAGCTAGTTGCATTCAAATCCTAACTAATCCTCAAAATCAAGTTGGAGAACAAGTTTCCTCTCCTACAACTATACCTTCTATTCCCACTTTCAACCCTCTAGATGTAGCATCTGCCACACAATATACTAATGGTTTTAACACTAGTTTAGGAATTTCTTATATCTTTGTTCCTTCATCTACCACACCTCCATTTAGTTCATCTCTTATAAAATTTCAAAACAATAATCCCCCAATCATCAACAATAGTCCTACACATTCCACAATTTCTCAAAACATGTCACCAAATGATCTTGTAATAAATCAACTTTTGAAAACATGTCTTTACAACAAAATAATTCAAACATGAACCAAACTCAATCCAATGCTAATCATCCAACATATCTTACACATAGTCCATTATCATTCACTATCTTAGAAACCCCTATTCCACAAAACATTGAGATGCCTTGCTTTGAGAAGTATACTGGAAAAAGAGATTCCAATAATCACGTATCATCTTTCACTACTTTATGTAGTGATTTCCTTTTTGAAGATGCTTGATGAGCCATAAGAATGATCAATTTCCTTGATATAGTTACATGTTTTTATTTTATTTCTGCTAAATTCTAAAAGAAATTACCAAACCTTTTTGTATAATTTAAGCATTTCAACGCATTTGAAGGAGATATATATTATATAAATAAGTGTGTGTGTGAACTTTGAACGTCTCTAAATTTAGTATATTTTCATGTTTAATCAATAGACTATTGCTAAAATGAAATGCCTTAAATAAATAAGGATTAAACCTTGTAACGAAGAATCTGTCAACCCACAACAAAGGGCTTCTTAATCCACAACAGAAGGATGACAATTCAATGCAATTAGGAGTTAATCTGCTACAACACAAGCATACTTTCATAATAATATGAAGGAAATGATTTGAGGACAAGATCATGGATGGCCAAGTGTCACTCCATCTTTTTAATAAGTTATGGAGGATAAAAGGAGTCTATTCCAATAAGGAATAGAAATTATAATTAGCACTTCTCTATTAGGGCACGTTTCTAGTTTATAATAGTTATCTAAAAATAACTTGTAGAGTCATTCAATTTCTACACTCTTGTTCTTACTAGTTTTTTTTTTGTTATTGAACTCAATAATCTTCTTGTTTTTATTGGATAATGGACATTTGCTTTTAATTTTGTTTATAGTTTTCAAATAAGTGGACTCTCACAGCCATATATAGGAGGGTATTTTTTCGAGAAGTCTAAGAGCTAGATCCTTGCAGGTATTAGATTAAATAAGATATTTTGTTACATTCCACTCATAACTCTGTGTATGATTAGAATATAATAGAGAAGATATTTCAGTAGCATGTTTTCCTAAGTTGAGTAATTGAAGAAGGTCTTGTGGATGCAACAACTCAAGAAAGGGCCACTTGAGGTACTAGAAAGCCACATTAGTTTAGATGATTAATTAGATTATGTATTATAGGTTTTAAATTGTAGTTGCTAGTTTATGGTATAATGAATTTTGTGTTGTAATTTTTGAATTGAAAGTCCTTAGTTTATATTATGTTCAATACTTATGAAGGTTAGTTGAATTAAGACATTTGCAGCATAAAAAATTATCAGTTGCAAACATAAGTGATAAGTACCCACAACAATTAACAATTATTATTAATTATTTACCTTGTTTCATAAATAGGAGCTAATTTCAGTTAAAATATTTTGATACATTTATCTATTTTCAAATCACCTATTCTTAGTCGATATAGGACCTCTAGGATTCTTGAATGCATATATGGTGTCAGCATTATCTAAAGCCTACGACTCCTTGACCTTGATAATTTACTGAATCTCTCCCTTGAATGATGAACTACTTAATTTAGGGATCTTCAGGTCCATTTAGTTGCATGTACATGATCATTTGCATTAGCTAATTAGACATTAGGGGAAGCTCTATAGTTTTTGGCACTGTTGTCAAGGATGGTACTAAGTTCAAAATTCTTATTTATGTTTTAAAATTACTTTCAATGCTTTCATAAATTAGTAAGTTTTTGTTTCCAACATTAGGACCAATAGATGCTCAAGTTCATTGACAAAGAACTATTCACTAACAATATGTAGGGAATTCCATTTAAATATCAAATAACTATTGTATGTGGAGGCAAAGAGACGCTCTGGGAAGATTTATCCCCTCAATTTACAAAGAAATTGAGGGTACTGGTGTAGATGAGGAACCTATTAAGGGAATTAACAAAGAACTACCCCTCACACCAGTAGCTACTCCAAACCTAGAGGAGAATTTCAAAAGACATCTTAACACCATGGTTGAAGAAGTGGTAGAAAATCTAGCAAAACATGTGACATTTGAGTTTCCAATAACAAACCAAGAAAGGGTCACTACTCTTAAGAATATACCCCATTCGTTCTTACCAATTTTATATGGATTGGTTACTAAAGACCCAAACACATTCTTATTTGAAATTGATGTTCTATGTTGAATTTATGATTATACTATGAATTCTCATAGACTCTAACTCTTTTAAACCACATTAAAGGATGTTGCTCTATGATGGTTATGGGGTTGGGAAGAAATGCAGTACCCAATTGGAAGACAATGAAAGCTAAGTTCTTGTAGAAATATCAGGTTTATTGCAAAGGAACAAACAAAAAGAGAGATGAAATCTTCATGATGTCACAAAGGGAAGATAAACCACTTGAAGATTATGTGAAAAGATTTCAATTCTTTCTAAAGAAATCACATTAGAATAGTCTCTCTCCTGAGTCATTAAAGCTAGTTTTTTTGTGAAGAGTACATGAGGACTTCATGGATGCTTTAAACCTCATAGGGGTAGGAGATATCTCTCGACTACCTTTTGAGGAAATTTGCAAGGTATGTAGAAACTATTTGAGGTCATCTATAAAGAAGACCAAGGTTGATAGAACCTTTTCTTCCAATAAAATATCCATTGGAGTCTCTAGGGTGGAACTCAGTGACCTCTTGTCCAACATGAAGGAGGACATAATCATCCACCTAGCTACCCAATTGGACACCTTTCATATCCAAAAGAAACAAGAGGAAGATGAGGCAACCCTTACTGAGTATCAAGTCCACATTACTACTAGAAGAGGGTAAATTGTAAATGTACGAAGTTGGCCAGTATTTCTAAAGAGAAGCAAGGGAAGCCTGAATTTGAAGCCCTATGGGATGAGGAGGCCAATTATTTTACATTTACTAGCGCAAGCCATGACAACAAAGACCAGGTATGCCTCAAGATCCTTTGTGTTACAATATGTCCTTTCCCATGGGTACTTTGAAAACTTCTCTCATTGGAACAATCAACCTTGGAATAATACACAAAATCTATCATGGCCAATGGACCAATCACCTAATTGGGTTACATAGCAAGGGATATGGCCACCACAAACTTACCAAGACCTAAATTATGATTCCCAATGGCCACCACAGAGGTGTGGGAGCCAATAATGGAAAAACCAAAATATCAACTACCTGAAACCACAACAACCTTTGCATCCACATCAACCCACTATAATGCCAAATACAACCATAACAACACCATCACAACCTAGATTGCCTCAACTACCATCTCAACCTACACCTAACCCTAACAACAAGCTTGTTCAACATGCTTATGCTAATGACACCATCCAATACCCAACATATGGGGTTGAGGTGAGTGATGCCCACCTTCATTCAGGAAGGATGCTTGTTGGGCCATCATATCTCACATCATAGAGTTAACTGATGAAGATTCCACATAGGAGAATGTTGATAGTCAAACAATGCATCCTGAACAAAGTAAGACACAACAAAACATCACAATTCAAGAACCACCATTTCCTAAATGATTAACAACACAAAATCCCATTCTGAACTTGAATTTGATTTATTAGAGTAGCTTAGAAATGTTTGCATTAAAATACCCCTAATTCAAGCAATTAAGGAAATACCAATATACACAAAAATTATGAGAGAATTGTGTCTTAAAAATCTAGGCAGAAAAAGGAAGGACCCTTAGACTATGTATGTCTTAAGACAACTTGCTAACATTATGTTAGGCAATATAGTTGTTCCAAAATATGCAGATCCTAGAAGCCCTATAGTAGACATCCAAATTAATCGCACTCTCATCAAAAACAACTTAATTGACCTAGGAGTAGCTATAAATGTTATGACAAGAGAAACAATGCAACAACTTCAGTTGATGGATCTTCAACCTACACCTACTATTTTGCAACTAGCAGATAGGTCAACTGTTAAACTAGAGGGTATTATAGAAGATTTAGTCATCACACTAGATTTATAGGAATATCCTACAGATTTTATGGTTTTACAACCTAAAGAAAACCTATTAGGATACCCTTTAATCTTAGGTAGACCATAGTTAGACACTGTAGATGCATTCATTGGTAGTAGTTCTAGCTACATGATCATTTCCAATGGGAATGTCACAAAAAAACTAGTCCTTTACCCCCTTGCACAACCACATGTAGACTTGGAGAAAACTGTATGGCCAACCCTTGAAGAAGATGACCTATATTCTTTACAAACACTCATGACCATTGAGTTTATCCCAATGATAGACATCCAAGATGAAGATGAAGTTCTTACCAATTTATTATGCAGAACTCTTATGGAAGGGACCTGCAACAACATAACTTTCTTGCATGCTTACACTACTCTTTACCTAGTATTATACCTACAAATGTCTCTGAGTGTACTTCTTAAATTTTCCATACAATACTTCCCCATACTTGCAATCTCAATCTATTAGGACTTGATGTAGCTTTTGCCATGTCTTCTACCTTAACCATGGAAATCACACTAGGTAGAACACTAAATGTCAATAGCCAATTGACAACTACCCAACAATCTTCATTGCTAACAATGTTGCAAGCTCATACAACAACATTTTCATGGGACTATCATGATATCAAGGGTATAGATCCTCACCTATGCATGCATAGAATTTATATTAATGAAGGCTATATGCCAGTTAGGCAACCCTAGAGAAGAATGAACCTAGTAGTGCGGGACATACTCTAAACAAAATTACAAAAATTGTTAGATGTTGGGTTTATATATCCCATATTTGAAAGTCAATGGGTTTCCCCATTTGTGTACCAAAGAAGGGAGGAAAATGGAGGGTATGTGTAGATTATAGAGAATTAAATTCAACAACGAGGAAATATCACTTTCCTCTTCCTTTTATTGATCAGGTGTTGGATTCACTAGCAAGTAAGAAATTTGTCTCCTTCCTAGATGAGTTTAGTGGGTATAATCAAATAAAGATAGCTCCAAAAGATGAGGACAAGACCACTTTTACCTACCCATGGGGTATATATGCATATTCATTTTTACCATTTGGATTGGGTAGTGCCCCTGCAACATTTCAAAGAGCAGTCTTAAGCATATTATCAAATTTTGTACATCATTCCATGGAGATTTATATGGATGATTTCACCACTTATGGGAATTCTTATGAGGAAGCATTGACTAATTTGGAGAAATTCCTCAAAGTTGCCAAGATCACAAACTTTCTTTGAGCCATGAAAACTACTTCATGATGATGACTAAAGGAGTGGCCTTGGGACACTTTGTGTCCAGTAGAGGAATATAGGTGGACCCTAATAAGATAGAAGTGGTTTCCACTCTACCTATTCCTCAAAAGAAAAAGGATGTCAAAAGTTTTATTGGGTATGCAGGGTACTATAGGAGGTTTATCAAGGATTTCAGTAAGATAAGAACTCCATTGTTTGTCCTCCTCTCTAAGGACATTGAATTTGATTGGACCCCTACCTACTAAGAAGATTTTGAAGCACTCAAAACGGCCCTTACAAAGACACCTATCTTAAGAGGGCCTAACTGGACAATTCCATTCCATATACATACAAATGCTTCTAATTTTAACATAGGTGTTGTTCTAAGATAGAAGGAAGGGAATTTGGAATATGCAATCTACTATATTAGTAAAAGCCTTCAAGTTGTTGAACTTAACTATACAGTTACTGAAAAAAGAAATGTTAGCAATTGTATATGCTATTAATAAGTTCACACACTACATCACTAGATACTCTATTTTTATTCATACCGACTGTACAACGATGAGATATTTGATGAAAAACTAGTGATTAGAGGAAGAATTGTCATATGATTATTGCTAATGCAAGAATTTGATATAACCATTATGGATAAAATAGGGAAATAAAATGTAGTAGCTGATTTACTTTCAAGACTATAAAAAAAATCAATAGAAACATAGTGGATGACTCCTTTCCAGATGAACATTTTTTTTCCCTCTCAGTGCAGACACCTTGGTATGTAGATATAGCTAATTATTTGGTTTCAGGAAGGACACCACCACATCTCTCACCCAAAAAAAAGCACCATCTAGTGGAACGTAGTTTCCCTTATTCATGGGTAGTTGGTTGTCTCTTTTATATAGGTCCTAATAACATAATGATAAGATGCATCAAGGAGGATGGAGTCTATGATATCTTGAAGGCTTGTCATGATGAGCCTTGTGGAGGGCACGTTGCAGCTAAAAGGACAACTCTAAAAATATTAAACATTGGTTACTACTAGCCTACACTTCACAAATAAGTCTACGCCTATGTCTATCACTATGAAATTTTTTTTGTTGCCCAGGACTACACACCTACAAGGTGTCATGCCTTGCAACAATGCCTTGAGGTTGTTCCTTGTAGTGTTAGATTACCATCACATCTTGTGTGATCAAGCCCTTACCCAAGACAATATTGAGACATTTTTTTCTATGAATGATGACAAGGCTCTTATCCTCAATGGCTTCCCTTGAGATTTCTACAAAGCCTTTTGGGATACTGTTGAGAGAAACCTCCATAATGTTTACCTTAAAGCAATGCAAATAGGATCATTAGGAAATATAATTACTAGAAGTAACATTAAATTCATACCTAAATCTGGTGACCCGAAGGATACCAAAAATTGGCATCCTAACACTTTGTTGAACGTCTCCTACAAGATAATTTCCAAAGCCTTGGCTCTCCAGTTGTGGCCCTTACTACCGATCATTGTCAAACTAGAACAAATTAGTTTTATCAAATCCAAATTTATTCTGGACAACATTCTCATGGTATCGGGAGAAATGGAATGGACCTAACAATCTTAACAACGATCAGTTTTCATTACAATTGACTTTGCTAAGGATTACAACTACATTGAGTTGCCTTTTATCTTGGGCATGCTCAACATTCTTGGTTTTGGCCCATGGTTTCTCCATTCGATCCAAATGCTCTTTGCAGATGCTTCTGATTATATAACCATTTTTGGTCAACAATCTTTGACTTTTGGTCTATTTCTATCCGTTTGACAAGGGTGCCCTCTTGCCTTGGCTCTCTATGTGTTGGTCACTAAAGGTTTTGGTTACCTTCTTGCTCAAGTAGTTGCCCACTCCCGTGTTAAGGGGATTGTTCTTCCTGATTCTAAACAACACTTGGTTAATGTTCTATAGTGTAGAAAATTGTACCCCTTTCTCAGAGAAAGTATAATTTCACACTTATTTGGACCTATTTTAGCGACCTTTCATTTATGCATTTTTAAAACCTCATTTTTGGGCCCCTAATACCCTTTATCATGTATCCCAAGGCCTATTTTATTTATTTCACGACACCACAACTCATTGGAGTCTTGAAGTTTTAGGTCTTCATTAAGTGCCTTAGACTCAACTTTAAACATGTTTTTGGCAACATTTCAAAGTTTCAAATTCAAATTTCAAATGTTGACTTCCTAATAATTGGAAAATTAGAAAGGAAGCCTATAAAACTAAGTTTTACATTCATTTTACACTAGCAAGGAAGAGAAATTCACATTAGATCAAGTATCATATTCAAGAGTAAGGATAAGTTAATCAAACATTCAAAAGTGAATTCTTGGAGTAGCATTTTAATTGTTTTTGTAGGTCTTCAAGCTCATTTTGATATCAAGAACAAGCATTGCCAAATGATTGATGATAGATTCCTATAGAGGATCATGATGGATTCTAGGTTTTGGGAGATGCACTAAGACATTCAACCAAGCCTAATGACTTGTTTCCTAAGTGGTTCCATCTTCTATTATCATTCTAATTTCTACCTAAAGGAAGGTATATTTAGTTTTATGACTTATTAGGGTGATTTCAGATCTCCCAAAGTAGGTCTTCATCATTGTTCATGTTCATTTAGGGATCCTATTCTAACACACTTGAGTAGGGTTTCTTTGCATTATTAGTTTTCTTAATCTTAGACACACTTAAGGTTAGGATTTGCATACACATTTTATGTTTCAGATCTATGTTTTTCATCAAGGTTTAATTACCAAACTTGGGGTTTGACATAGGAAAACCCCTATCCACCAACAAACAACAATCTTGTTTTATAGTTTTTTCACAGATTCAAATCCGGGAGCAAAGGTTCAGAGTTACAGGGAAGAAGTACAAGTCTCAAACTTAAATCTTAGATTCAAAGTTTTCCAAAAAATCCTAATAGGACCCATTCTCCCTAGGGCGAATGAGTCCCTGCTAGGGTTGCAGAAACAACATTTTGTGATAGGTACACACCATTTATTCCTCAGATTTTCCAGAAACTTTGCTATTTCTCTCAGTTTTACGCTTAATCTTAAAGATCCAAGTGATAGATTGCATTTTGGAGTTGATTTGCTATTTTTAGTTTTTCTCCCCAAAGTGTTGTTTGAACTAGACCCCCGTCTTGACACAAAAAGGAAATTTGAAGATTCTTTCATAGAATTGATTCTCCTAAGGGTAGTTAGTCAATTCTTTGTGGGGATCTCATTTCCTAATGAAATTAGAGAAGTAGGACCCCTTTTCCCTCTTTGGATCCACCACTCCATTTTGGGAAACCTTAGGAGCACCCTATTTTTCTATGTTTCATGTTCATTTTATCGGTGACTCTTTCCTCATGCGTTGTGAGGAAGAAGAGAATATCTCTTAGGCCCTAAAGTTCTTGTACATTTTTTTCCAAGCCTTTGGCTCTAGCATTCAAAGACACAAGACTTTGTGTTACAAACAATCCTTCCCTCCCAAGCCTACTTGGTTGGATTCCTTTTATTGGAAGTGGATTGACCATGGAGATTTTTTTCAATTCCTAGGCATACCTTTTGCTTTCCACATCAGCCCCGTCGATCTTTGGCAAGTGGTGCTAGCAAGCATCGTGAACAAAATTATAGTACTGAATTACCAAGCCTCTCTCATTGGTTGGTAAGTGTCAGATTTGTTCCAAGATTTTGGTGGCCACTTATGTTTACTATTTTTCATGCTAGGTTCCTTCCAAGGCTTCATAGCTTAAAGTGGAAAAAATCCTCAAATATTTTATCTGGGTGTTCAATGATGGGCACCATGGCTTTCACTGAGTGGCTTGGGAATTTTGTTGTTTTTGCGAGAGGCAAGAGGCCTTGGATTGATTTCCATTCACCGACAAGACATTGCTTTGTGTGTCAAATAGATAATTAGGGTTCTCGCCAAAAATAAGGCTTGGACAATTCTTGTTCGCCATTGCATTAATTATGCCATCCCTCATGACCGTCTAACCTGGAAGGATATGAATTTTGGCACTCTTTTGACTATGAAGGAACCAATTCACATACAAGGCACCTTTGTGATTAAGAGTATCTAAAAAGCTTGTGAAGCCATCAAGTTGGGGATTCGATAGGCTGGAGATGATTTTCGTAATGGTTTATTCATTAATCAATATTCTATCTAGTGGTCCTAGCTCTTCAACTCTTAGGGGAGGTCATTGGCTCTCTTACCCTGGACCCGGGCTCTCAAATTCTTCAAGAGAGGAGCCAAAAACTTTCCAAATTTGATTTATTTGACCACTAAGTATTTACTTCCTTGGGAAATTTTCAAATAGAAATTCAGACTTTCCAACCAAGATCATGAAACTTGCCAGATTGTTGTTGCCTCCATTCTTATTCAATCGCTTCACAAGCTAGACATGTGGAGCTTCAAACATTAGTGGAAGGATTGGAAGTGGTTTCCAGATACTCCCTCTTGGAGCTATAGGCCCTCTAAGGGTTACTCTTGGCTCTCTCCTCATTTGCATATGATTGATTATCTTAATTTTTGTTGGCAGCTTAAATCCTCTTATGTGGTTTGGCAAAATCATTTCCATGGTGTATGGGTTGCTATTCTAGAGCCTAAATTGGCCCATTTTGCTTGTTGTTTGCTATACCAAGGTCTTCCCATGGGGACCATACTCACTTACATGGGTGTTCCTACTCCCAACTGCTCATTATGTGGCCAAATTGAGACCCTCAAGCACCTCTTCTAGTTATGTCCTCACTCAAGAAGCTTGGACTTGGATCAATGACTTCTTCAAACCCTTCTAGCCCACTCCCTTTTCATGGCACATGGTTCTTCTTGGGTACTAGCCTAATCTCCCTCACAAGTATATTCAAATGTGGCACAATTTCAAGGTGGAAGTTTTATTCAATATTTGGAAGGATAGAAATGTTGCACTGTTTAATCACAACATTGCCGATAAATGCTTTTCTTTGTACACTAAAGTTATGATTTGCTCTAATGTTCTTATTCAGATTCAGGTGCAAGTTATCAAAGTTGCCTGAAGTCTCTCATCTCTAGGAGTTATTGGACTATCAAGAAACTACCTCTTTGACTCCAAGCCACTATTCCATAAGGGATAGTCGAGGTGACCGCGGGTCTCACTCTTGTGGTCCTCTGCAAAATCTAGAGATAGTGTTGCTTGTGGAGGATGGCCTCAACCTTCATGTTTGCCATCTCCTCAACGAGACACTAGCTAGCTTGACACCAACAAATTTCCCCGTCTTGCTCCTTGCCATCTCTTAGATTCACACTCAGCCAACCCTGGAGGAGAATGTTGAAGACAACATCCTCATTGGCTAGGAGCCAATTGTTGATTCTAACCCTGACGATGTTTTGGGGAAAACTTGAGGATAAAGATCCTCCTCCACCTAGCATAGCCATGGCTGCTTAATGTAATATTTTGTTATTTTAGGGCTTGGCCCTCTTGCTAGACTCGTGAGCGTGCTCTCCAACTACCCTCCTTATTTTTTAATATTCTACTATGTTCTTTAAAATAATGCAAAGTTAAATAGGATATATTCATAAACAGATTGTATTTTTCTTGCAGTTCAAATGAATTGTTTTTTTGTGCCTAAGACAATAATTTGAATTATTTCAAATTTCAAATCTCTTTGACTCCAAGCCACTATTCCATAAGGGATAGTCGAGGTGACCGCGGGTCTCACTCTTGTGGTCCTCTGCAAAATCTAGAGATAGTGTTGCTTGTGGAGGATGGCCTCAACCTTCATGTTTGCCATCTCCTCAACGAGACACTAGCTAGCTTGACACCAACAAATTTCCCCGTTTGCTCCTTGCCATCTCTTAGATTCACACTCAGCCAACCCTGGAGGAGAATGTTGAAGACAACATCCTCATTGGCTAGGAGCCAATTGTTGATTCTAACCCTGACGATGTTTTGGGGAAAACTTGAGGATAAAGATCCTCCTCCACCTAGCATAGCCATGGCTGCTTAATGTAATATTTTGTTATTTTAGGGCTTGGCCCTCTTGCTAGACTCGTGAGCGTGCTCTCCAACTACCCTCCTTATTTTTTAATATTCTACTATGTTCTTTAAAATAATGCAAAGTTAAATAGGATATATTCATAAACAGATTGTATTTTTCTTGCAGTTCATGAATTGTTTTTTTGTAGACAATAATTTGAATTATTTCAAATTTCAAATCTCTTGGTCTTCCCATCAAATCACCAGCGTGTGACCAAGGTATTTCATAATCATGTTGTGGTATTATGTACTATACCGACGGATAGAGTTTACATAAATGAAGTGCGGCCAACTTGGTAACCACATCCCCAGTATTGTTTCAAGCAAAATAGGACAGCCAAGTTATAGAGAGGATTTAGCAATTAGGGGTTACTCGCAATGAAATTCAACGATTTAAGATGCGGTGAAACTTACCGAAAGCTAGCCATCTTACATAATTAGTTAAAATATGCTAAGTATGGAAATCTTGAAACAATTCCAGTGGCAGCAAAATAAAACTACTTAGTCTGCCCTTATTTTCAGCAATCCAACCTTCTATCGTAATTCGTTTGGCAATTCTGAACCACACCAAAGGAATCAATATCAAACTCGAGACAATAGGATATAATCATTACAGATTGGAAAAAAAGTAGTAAGTCATTACAAATCCTCTTGAAATAGAAATGGGCCCCAAGAATGTTGGTTTGGGATAAACTACAAAATGTGAAGAATGCTCTCACACAACTGCAATCCATTCACGGCAAAACAACATGCCCACAGGCACAGAGGGTATGATCTTAGTCTTATTCTATCGTTTTGCAATTAGTTTGATACAAGAGGCCACGAAACTAGACAATGTTGAAATCTTCATCTTCGTAAATTATGTAACTAGCACAATCACATGCTCACATGTTAAGTTTTTCAATATTTTCATGAATCTTTCGAAGTTGATGAAATATATTAATGCTGGAATACACTAACTAGAATCATATTATGTCTTCTTTAAGTAGTATGTACAATCGTTTGGCATCAGTTTTTACCAACTCCAAAACTTGATGCAACGGGGACTATTGCTTTAACTGGACAATGTTGAAATCTTCATCCTCCTGAATTATGTGACGAGCACAATCACATGCCCACATGTTAGTTTCTCAACATTTTCATGAATCTTTCGAAGTTGATGCAATTAATTACTGTTGGAATATACTAAGTTCATATCATGTCTGCTTTAAGTATATGCAATCATTGAACATCAGTTTTTACCGACTCCAAAACTTTATGCAACGGCTATTGCTTTGTGCTTCGCAAGGAGGGGTGAAGCATTAAGGTGGAAGATCAATAGCAAGGGCTTCACATGCATTTACCCTAACTATATCTTATACATTGTGCCAGGAACGATGGGGTCAAGGGATCACAACCTGTGGAGTGCGGGACAAAGCCCTACCAACAGTAGAGACAATTGGGCATTAGGATCCTGCAACAATTACTGTCGCCTAAGCAACTAATTGTAGCTCAAAATCTTGTGAGCATAAACATACATGAGAACATTAGGGATCCCTCAAGCTTAAGAAAAATTGTAAGAAATCCAACAAACAGCTTACAAAAATGAAATCATAGCAGGATTAAACATTGAAGTTTCATAGAACTGTGCACGCAGAGTTGGATCCTTGCATCAGCATTATGCATTGGCCACCGACATGTAAATCATCAAGAGGTAAAATCCATAAGTGCAAAAAACAACTTGGTGTAGATGGCTTCAACATGGCATTCTGCAACATCAGTGACTATAAATGCTTAATGTTATCTTGAACATATTTCCATTGTCCATACATAGCATAATGCTTTGGAAAAGAAAGAAAAAAATTAAAAACCTAACTTTTAACGGAAACAACAAAAGTAATGTGACTGCCAAATGTACAAGGAGATTAACACATTAGGACATTTACAATCTGATACATATTCAGCCAAAAAAAAAAAATGAAAAATTCTTAAGGAACCATAGTATTGCCAATAACTTCGGCAATTCTTATCATCTTCAAAACACCATATATTATACATAAGAACATTTACTGAATAATTTAGAACATTATATAATCTAATAGGCTTTACGGAACTAATTGATACTTATTTCTAGAGATTTAGAAGAACCTTGCTATTGGCAAATTTCAAACCACCTAATGTATTTTAGCAACTTAATTTTGGTTGATCATGAGTGCATTCTTGCATATTTTACAATATACTAAACCTCTCAAGAGCACAAAATCACGAACTGGTCAAAACTATCAAGATCATAAAATCACAAAACTTTTCCAGTCAAGGAAGAAATGACATGACTTCAATCCTTATTAAAGTTGTCAGTCTCAAGGTGAGAGCATCAGGTGTTGGTGGTCAACTGGCTTTCAGTTCTTCATTACATAACCACAAATGAAATGTTATTTTCCCATCACGGGGTCACAGAAAGACTGATTTTTTTAATAATAAGAAGTCTGTTTATATTTTCTTAAAATTGAAGGGGGCAAAGGAACAAACGTGGGCCACACTAGGACTCCAGTTTATTATCCATCCAATCGAGGATGTCACTGGCAATCTCATCTCGCTCAGGTTCAAACAATAAATCATGGAAAAGTCCTTCGTAAAGCTTTATTTCTTTATGTCTTGAAGCTGCTTGCTCATATAAATCCTGAGATGCACTAGGATCTGTCACGGTGTCAGCAGTTCCATGGAGAACTAAAAAGGGAACAGTTATTCTTTTCATGTTCTGTTGCAAGTATGAGCAGATACGTAGTACTTCGCAGCCTGTTCGGACTCTGATTGGATCAGTGTACACTAGTGGATCAGAGTACTTAGCAATCAGTGCTTCAGGATCATGAGATACAGCTGTTCCCCTCTTATTTGCTCCACTGAACTGATACCTTGGTAAAACAAGAGAAAAAAATGGTGCAATTGCCTGCCATAATTCAAGAATAAATTTATCAAATTCATTTTGTCCAAATAAAAGATAAAATAAGTACTAAAATCTTGTTCAAAATTGCTTCCTATGTCTTATAGCTAGTTTGGACATTTTTTTAATGTTGACTTCTTAATAGTTTTTTGAATAGAAGCGGATTTTTGTATTAAGTGCAAGATTAACATGTTTACCCCCCAGCCTATATTGATAGATGACCCTAACATCAAAGTACTCGGCTATGAGTTACATACTTCTTACATCATCTTTGTATAGTGTAATATAAGGTGCATGCTCTTTAAAATAAATCCAGTTCAAAAACCAGTGCCTTACCACCAAAATTGGATGTGCTGTCCACACACGCAGTGCTGGAGAAGTTGTGACAATTCCTCGTACCATTTTCTTGACGTTAGGATCTAATGCTGCCTTCAAACATGTATTATATAAAAGTCAAGGGGAGTAGATACTAGAAACATCAAATAATTATATTGACATTAAATAAATGACAAAAGGTAGAAAAGTATTGTATTTAATAACTTCAGAATTGAAGTGTAGAATTACTAAATTCAACTTAATTACTATAATCATGTAAATCAAAGAATTCTCCAAGCAGGATCTTAATTATTTGGAACCATTTATTGAGAAGAAAAGAATACTACCTTCAAGATAATCGCCCCACCAGTTGAGTGACCGAACAAAAAGCATGGCACTCCAGGGTTCTCTGTTCTTACTTTTTGTAGGAACATTTTCTACAGGATGAGAAGACATAAAATATTAATGCACAATTATAATAATACCTTCATCTATTTGTTAAAAATAGGGGAACTTGTTTATGCATACCGTGACTTCAACAACCTGATCCAGTGATGGTACATATCCATGCAGCCCATCACTACCACCATGGCCTGTAAAACCAAAATTTTAAATAAATATTCCCTACAAAGATGTCTTTGAAACCTAAAATAAGAAACTTCTGCAGCTAATGATTTTCATTCCTTATTAAGGAGAAATAAATCGATAGCATGCCAACTTGTTAGGAAGAGCTAAAGCATCTTTTACTCATGGATGCTTATAATAAATTACAGGAAAGCATAGAGATACAGTATTTGTTATACATAACATGCCAACGGGGGGCATTTATGAAAACCAGTTTTAACCTATGCAGTTTTAATAAATTGAATCAAAAGTCCTGCACAAAATAACACTTCATGGTACCCTGCCATAGAAATCAGATAAGGAGAACGTAAAAAATGCTAAGAAAGAAGCTCTAATGAGATTGACGTATGGCCTGATTTGAAATTTAGAAATTAGAAATTTTAAAATGTGTGTTTGTGATTTAAATTAGACATCCAGAGAGAAGCATTCACACCCACAAAGACAGAGAGATGTGCACACACCATCAAAAACACAGACATGGATACTAACAATCAAGCACACAGGCAGACACACAAAAAAATGCTCTTAACACAAACACATGATTCTTGTTTGTTTTCTTTGCAGGATCATCATGATGTTGGATCCATCTACCCCACTGCCCTTAGCAACCTTAGACTTTGCTTAGACTGCCCCAATGGTTCTCGTATTTCCCTTTTGTCTGATTAAGCCTTGGTACACCAGAGATCTGCAATGACAAGTTTTCAACCCTGGTAACCTATCATATTGGTGGCTTATCTATCTTCTGAATGCATACTTGCCTGCAATATTTCATCAAGTACCCCAATTGAAATTAAATTTTAAAATGAGAATGACCCCACATTCATCTCACTTTTAATCCCTCAACTCCTCAATGCCATCCCTTCCTATCAAATTATTGGGAGTGCCTCATTTCCACTTAAATCAGTCCAAAAATTATTGTCCAACTGATCACCTATTCCTTAGATGCATATTTTTGACTTGTGAAAACTACAAGAACTTGATACCTTGAAACTCTTCAGTTCTTTCTTCCTTTCTTTAACATAAAGCTCATTCTTGCGACTGGCACAATATCCTCTTAAGACTCCACATGATTGAGGCACCTCCCAAGTTCTTTTAAGGACTCAAAATATTTTTTCATCTTCCAACCATAAAAGGGCCTAGCTTTGATTGTGCCCAGACCATCTTTTCGAATTTCAATTGCAAGATCTGCAGTGCATTTTTGCTTCTTGCATGTATAGTGTCTTGATCTACTTGGAGAAAATTTCTTCCCTCCATTAGATTCTTTATGAATATTATGATGTTTCTAGGTCAGTTGTAAAAGTCCTGGTATGTATCACCTTCTTTTCCTTGAAGTTGTGCAAAGATTTTTGCCAATATTTATGAATACCAAAGTTTGGAACCTCAAAGTTTCTAATGTACAATTTGCCAAAGAGCCCACATAAGTAATATGTTCAAAATCCCCAAAAGTTCAAAGATAAGAAAAATCCTAAGGTAATTTATTTGGCATTTCAAAATATCAAACATAAAAAATGTAAAAACTAGTTAAGCATTTAGAATAAAGAAATCCAAAAAGTCCTAACATCCAAAATTTAACTCCATAGTTCCAAGATTTCATACATTTTGCACTTCAAGGAACTCAGCCAATTCTAGCCCCAAAATTTCCAGCTAATTTTTTATTAAAAATTCAAGAGCAATATATTAACGAAAATAAGTTACAGCTGGCTCCAAAAAAGAGAGCCAGATGAACATAGACATAGCTTACCATGAAAATGAACACTTCCTTCACAATACCCCAAGAGCTTGAAACAAATTCAAAGAAAATAATCACTACAAATGATGTAAGATGCTCAATTCAGATGCAACAATAAACTGCTCAAATTTATGCACAACGTCAAGCAGTGAGTGTTACTTTGCATTCAGATTACAATCCAGACAACATCAATCCAGGAGTCGGAACAACACTAACATCAATACCTTCAGACTTAAAAGACAACCATACAATTATGCACCAAAATCTGTAGCTATCGATTAAGTAATATAGATATTAAGATAATTCAGATATAGCTCAGATCTATAACACTGAATTAAAGTGAATGTGCACCCAGCACACAATAATATTGTAGCTCAGATCTGGCAATAATTAGCCAATAAACTTAGCAGGACAGGTAAATAGAACTCACTGATCCACACTCAGAATAACATCCACGAATACAACAATCACATGTGCACAATTCAATCTTGACTGACCCGACCCCAAATCATACAAGGAGCATACAGGAATGGATCACTGGAAATAGAATACCAGTGTAGAGTCGGGGCGCAATCTCTGAACAGTCTGATGGAATAGGAGTCTGTTTGCTGTAACCAGATTGAATTCCGTCACAAGGCTTGATAGAAACCACCAATGCTTTCAGCGACCACAGATGCAAACCAATGACTAGCGTCCCCAAACTGTAGATGACATTTGCTATATCTCCAGGTCTTCAAATGTTCTACTCCTGGGAGTCGCGATTGATGAGTGACGGGGATGTTTGGTGACCCGTCTAATTAAACACCCTGCGAATAACAAAATGTTATCGTGCGTTGCCTGCAACTGTGCTGAAATGATGTGGTTCTGTAAATCAAGTGGCACACAAGGCAGGATCTTCTATTGGGTGTGACCCTGTGGCTATGCCACAACTCACTTGCATAAATCGCTTCTTGCTACCGTTGCTCCTGACACTGTAAACAAATGTGAATCACTATATCAAAATAGGAACTACGCAAGGAATGGTGGAGGGAAATAATCAAAATACATGAATTTGCAGGTGTGGGCGCTACGTCTCAACCTGAAGGTAGTCACCAAGGGGTTTTCGTCCCTCAGTAACTCGCCATGACAAAATTGCCCAAATTCATGATGATCCTCCAAGACAACCGAACTAATATAAATATGCAAGCTATATAGCCTCCCAACAGGTCAGCCCCCAAAAATAAATATAAGTGTTAAAGCTATAAAGCCTCCCAACAGTTCGGCCTCCAAAAGAAATAAAATTCAAATATTGATTAAGGTGCCAGCCTCAAAAGTGGGTTGGCTAGATATTTAAATTTAAATGTTATTTATTAATTATTTAAATTTTATTAAATTAGTGTTGATAAACACTTTTTTACCACCTTGACCAGATTTAGGTCCTTGCTTGAGTGGGGACATGACAGTCCTCCCGGCCCAAGCATTGCTTGCCCACAAGCAATGATTGCTCCATAAGCTTTTTCCTCTTCAAACCAAGTCTGCCTCTCATGACCTCATGCTCATTGATCCTGAGCATCACAGCAAACAGGCTAACCTCTCTATTGGTGATACTCTTCAACCTTTGCTTCCTCGGCACTCCGGCTATCTCAACATCCTCGACATCATATGTGTGAGCTTCAACATCTTGCGGGTTATCGTTGTGCCATTTATCAGTTGGCAACTGATTCCTGACCATGCTATGCCATGCCCAAGGAGGAGGGTGGCGGCTCTTAGCAATGATGACAACAATGTTGGGATCGAGATTCGAGTTCATAGTTGTTTTGATGTTGCTCATGCTGTTGTAAAAGTGTCGCACATGGCTCTTAATATTCACCACTATATCCTGGGCAGGAGTACCTCGAGAACTGACTTCATTAAATTTAGACGATTGTGGATTAGAGGCCAATGTATTGTATGTCGATGCACCATGAGATGCGTATTTATGCAGAGGCCATTGTGGCAAAGAAAGATTTATAGGGTCATTTGGTCCTGGCATTATGTCAATTGGCCTAGCTGCTGCAAGTTGTGCTAAAGCTATATCCCGTTCCCTGATTTTCCCAACAAATTTAACTTGATCTTTTGATGCAAGGGACTGACCAGAATGACCAAGCAAATAGTCAACAAGAAACTGAAATTGAAGAGGATTAGATTTGCTACTACCAACCATGAGCCTTGATGCAAGAACCACATATTGGTTCCCTTTGGAATGGAGAGAGTGCTAAGGTGGTAGGCCCACTTGTAGAATGCTCTGCATATAGTAGTCACCATCGCTGCCTTCTTTACCATGAAGGGCTACTCCCACACCTGTGGAAAACATTGAAGGGGAGAGTCTTTTTTGTCAATTTAACCCTTCCACAATCATCTTTGAGGATGATACAATCATGCACCAGATTGTGTGCCTGTGTTCTAGGGACAGTAGTCTTTCCCTTCGAATACTCATCCAAAATTGTGTTGCATTTGTTTGTACAGAGTTCCCATTATTACACACTCGTTGCCATCCTCAAGTCCTAAAATCGTACACACTTTGGAGGAGGCTATGATTGTCATCAAATAATCCTTCAACCATAGAACCATGGTAACTCTTTCCTTAATACTTCTTGTAGAGTCTAGCTCTATAGTGAGCTCTCCCATTAGGTGCTCCCGCTGCGAGCTCCCTGTTTTGCTGGTCCCTGCAAAACCCGAGATATAGAGATCCCAAGTGGGGTCTGTGAACTGAAAATCTAGATTCTTCATAGTGTGGTTAGGACACACAATCATCCCTATAAATCCCCTCATAAGCTTCCTTTCTCCCAAAATGACTTTGATCATCAAAAGATAATATTGATCCCATACGCAAAAGTAATCATGAACTTGAATCAAGGAGTCCTCATGCCTGTTGACGTGATTTTTTGTGATCGCACCAACGCAGAATAAAGTTTCCCAACGGCTACCCTATCCTCTCTTGAACAAAGTTTCCTGCATGCTAAGATTGCGAGATAGATTATACATTTAACTCCAAGGTTCCTTCATGCAATAGAATACCCCCAGTTGGCTCGATGTGATTTTGCTGGTATTTCAAGGGGACTTACACAATTGTTCGACGGCTAACAACAGACAGTGGATTAAGGGATTTCATGTAATTTGGATAATTTGGCAAGTGAGCACAAGTTTCCTAATTCTAACCAGAAATGGACTGAATTTAAAAGAGTGTAGGGCCTAAGAAGTTTATGTTCTACTCTAAGGCGTGAGACATGGCGATCAATTCTTACAGACTTCAACCGAGCCTTGCTTTGCCTCGCTTCGGACAGCTTCCGCAAAACCGGTGCAATCTTCAGAGGAGTAGCGAAAGATGTTTAGATTATAACTCAACATACAAATACCATCAAGACGATGCATACAAACACGTGAATCACAATCGAAGTTAAGTTTGAAAAGTAATCCAGTTGACCACGCAGGGCGAACCCACCGTCAGCGAGCCCGCTAGTGGTATGGACAAACGAAGTCTTGTTCAAATCGAGCACCACATTCCAAAATTACTAAGTACTTGCATGAAATGAAATCTGCTTTACTTTAAGCTACTTCAAGATGCTACGTGAATTGGAAGGATGAAGAAGCCTCGACAACTACTCATAACAAAGAAGAAATCACCATCAATGAAAAATTATTTTATTATGAAAGCATTCACGACAACTTCTTACAAAGTATTCAAAGGGAAGACTTTCCTTCCTTTTCAATCTAAACTATACTATCAAACTATTCTACTTTCTATTCTATAAACTTCTCTCTATTCCTTCTCTGCTATTCTAACTCTACTTCTAATGAGATACAAATGAGGGGGGATGCCCTTTTTATAGCTGGCCAAGTCCAACGGACGGCTTAGATTACAATCGACTGGATGGCCCAGATCGTGCCACCTTAGCCCTAAACAAGATTCACCCTAAAAACTGCCACAAAGAGGAGTGGGGCAATAAATGAGCAATTAATGACCACCATCCTTCTAGAAGATTCCCGTTTTGAAATGTGCTCACATTGTTTCAACTTCTTGGAATGCAGTCTTGATCAAACAACTTCAACTTTCGGCACGGCAGGCACGTTCTCAATCTTGAAACTTCAAGGCTGTAACTTTTAAACTTGTTTGCATTTTGAGTTGTACGAAGCACGCTGGAGAACATCCTTTGGGTCATCGAAGGACCTCACACTTGAGAGTAATTCCTCTATTTTGTTCTTCAATCTGTCATATTGTCGGTCTTCAACGCCTAGACCTTCATCTTTTCCTCTATCCTGGACTTGAAAGATTTTCTTGTCTTGAACTTAAACATTTCTTCTCTGCCACTTGAGTAGGGCACATTCTAGGCCTCAACACTTAGCCATTTCCTGCAACTTTTTCTTCCTTCACGATCTTATCATCTTGGACTATTTGCCTCATTACCTCGAGTCATCGTGCTTTGGACCTCGAAGTTCTTCCTGCAAAACAAGCCAAGAAGAGAGCATTAGAACACTTCATAACATAAATTTACCTCACTTCGATGTTCGGGTGGTCTCTTCATTTGATAGGGTTCATAATTTTTCCTCTAACCAACTTCATCCTCAAATTCTTCATGCCTTAGCCAAATTTCCAACCCATCTTGTATTCTGCCTGGGCGCACTTCACTCTGATATTTCATCCAACTCTGGTTCGAGCAGAATGTTTTCATCGGGAACTTGATCAAAAATTATCTAGGCGATCACCTTCAAATTCATCAGCGACAACACTTTATTTCAACAACACACTTATTCCTTGCCTTAGAAATTTTTTAGATTTTCCTTAGGAAATTCACCAACCTGGTGCCCATTTAAAATCTTTACCTCAGAATCCTTGGCAAGCTGTGGAAGACCTTAAAATCCATTCCTCATCGATAATCTTCAATACCCAGAAGAAAATTTCTTTCAGAACTTGTCGAATTCATGGGTATACAACGAACGGGTTCATTTAATTTACTTGAATTTCGAACCTTGGAAAAATAATTTTCATCAATTTACTCCAGTTCTTCATCCCTGAGCGTATTCCTGCTCTGACTTGAAAAAAATTTCAACCTCGCGAAGCAGGCACTTTCTGACTTCGTCTCCGACAAATTCATTCGTGTCCAGGAAATTTCATCACTTCACCAGACTTAGGCGTTTTTCCTCTAGAGAGGTGGAATTTTGATAACACTTAGAAAAATATTTAAAATCACTTAGCACTTTGAATTTGCCTTAGAAATTTTTTATTCACCTTCAATCACTCTGCCTGTGGTGAGGAAAATTTTATCAACTCACTTATCACAATTTTCTTTCAAATGCCTAGAGTGCATCTTGTATGTCATGAAGAATATATTTTTCAATTTCAACGCCTGGCATATTTCCCATCTCTTGGCATTATGAACTTTGGGCGCAATTTGCATAGTGTAAAGGATAAGCCTCCAACGCCTAACAATATTCATCTCCCCTTAGGCGCACTTCACATTTAGAAGAGAATATTAGCCACACCTTAGCCAACTTCACCCTTCATTCACCTAACCTTGAGCGCACTTTATATGCTGAGGTGGACAAACACCAATGCCTTGATAATATTCACCATTTCATTTCTAACATGGGCGCATTCAAGGTAGGGAGAAGAAAGTCAACACTAAAATATCCCATCTTGCATAACGCCTTAGAACCTTCTGCCTTTGCATGCATACATTTTGTCTTTTTCCTCTTTTGCATGCATATAGTTTTGTCTTCATGCACACGTCTTGTCTTCAGCCCCATTTGGGCGCATTTCACATAGGGAGGTGGACTTAAGAATCAATGTCAAGCATATAACTTCATGGGCGCATTCAAAGGGTGGAGAAGGAAGTTTGACTCCCACGCCTTTGACTTGCTTTGACTCCTCTTAAAGGATGGGTGCATTTTGGGGTGAGAGGAGGATAACTTCAGATTTTAGATTCTTCTTGCATGCTTGTTGATGAGGGCGCATTTAGCATGTTGAGGAGGATTTACCTCAACACTTAGAAACTTTTTTATCTCCCTATTTTTCCTTGGGCGCATTTGAAGCATGAAGGTGGATGGAACTTTACTTAGAATATTTTTAAACATCATGAAGGCAAGTTGGGCGCATTTTACCCCTGGAGGTGGATGAAACACTTAGAATATTTTAAATCACCTTCCTCAAAGTGGGCGCAATTCACATGTGCTGGAGGATGAAACCTTAACAAAAAAAATTCATTGCATGCCACTACCTTGAGCTGGGCGCATTTGACCATGTGAGGGGGATGAAGCTTTAACTTAGAAATTTTTTTATGTTTCTTCATCCTTCCTTGGGCGTTTATGGAGGTAGCGGGAGGATATTTCAAACACTTAAAGATTTTCCTGGCTTCCAGCTAAGATGGGCGCATTTTCATAGTGGTGCAGGATGAAGTCTCAGACTTAGCCATTTTCCTTGTCTTCGCCAGCTTCTCCATGCCTTACTATAAATAGTAAGTCCTTTGATTTTCATATCTCGGAGGCTCAGATTGCTTTGAAATTTTGAACACTGGATCTTCATGACTCCGTCAGCCTGTTGACATTGCCATTCTAAGTTGGCCTGCTATTTTTAGCCCATTTCTAAAGGTGGTTTGCTATTTATAGTAACTGCCTGCTTCTAATACCTCCACAACTCCGATTGACTTGAAATTTGAATGACGCGCTCCTCACCACGTGACCTACCTGTTGACATCGGCGCCTACTGCTAATTTACTATTTTTAGCCTGTTTCTGGAACGCCTTACTATAAATAGTAAGTGCTCCGTTTGCCTTCAAATTTTACCGGTGGATAGCTTGAAAGATGCTGATCGCAGTGGGATACACCGGTTTTCAAAAATTCTAGCATTTTACCCCTCATTTTGGGTCCCGAAGCTGGAAACCCTAATCTGACTTGCATGCATATTAAATGGCCCTTGTTTGACTCCGTTTCTGTTGCACTCTATTATGTTCGTGATACTGATGCGTTGGGAGGTGGCTGTCGGAGTGCATCTGCTAAAAATAGCAAGTTGCTAAAGAAATGATTATCCTGCTTTGCATGTCACATCACTGCGAAGCTCTTGAAAAACCCATAAGGAATATGCAGACATGCAAAGAAAACGCTAACATGCAAACCCTAAAAATAGCCTCAGAAGGCTGAACTCTGAAAGTCGTTATCTCGCTTTGCATGTCACATCACTGTGAAGCTCTTGAAAAACCCAGAAGGAATCATCCGACATGCGCTGAAAAACTCTGCATATAAACCCTGGAATCTGCTCTGGAAGCTGAACTGCTAAAAATAGTAAGTTGTCTATTTCAGCTCAAATTTTGCCAGTGAGCAGCTTGACATGTTCTAGATGTAGTGTGACTATCGAAACTTCAAGAATGTTGAAGGAACGCCTTGAATTACACACTTACTAAAAATAGTAAGTTGCCAGAATCCGATGAAATTTCAGTGGAAACCTGCTGGAAGCATGCTGACAACAATGTTAATCTCAAATCTCAATTTATTCACCTTGTTCGACCCCAAATTGACTGGAAAGTACAAACCCTAATTCTATGGACTTGGCCAAATTTCACGTTTAAACTCGATGACGGACACATCTCCGAAGAGGCAGACAGCAGAAAGAGAGGGAGAGACAAAACAAAAGCCAAAAGACGAGGAATGAAGCGAAAATTAGGGGGTCTCCATTTTGAATGGGGTGATGTGTGAAAAGGTCACAACAATGCCCCATGCTGCTAGTTGTATCTCCCACTATGTTGCCCTCTTTTGCATGTTTCCCATGGTGGTAGCATTGCATTCCCTTACTCAAAATCCAAATTGCAGTGGCTGGAGACCATCTTAAATCAGCTGTAGACATATCACCAGCGATACTAGGTGTGAATTAATTGGAAATCAAACTCCACATCATCCATCGCTGCCAATAGATTGTGTGGTTAATTGGAAACCAAACTCCACATCATCCATCTTGAGTTTCAATTCTATAATGTACCCTCCAAATAAGTGTGACCATTGCAAGCCAGTGCTCACCTCTTCTATTTTGGTGTTATAATGTTTACTTTGGGCCCCAAAGGCAGTAGCCATGGTGTTAGGATCAGACTGTATGTGAGCTGGTAGGTGGCTGCAACAGTCATACATCATCCCAAATTTCTCCCCCACCCGCACTAAAGATGTTAGGATGTGATACCTTCTACACCTAACATTAAACCGAGCGATATTCTTCACACCTTGGTTGTAACTGTGCATTCTTCTGCTCAGAATCAGATATGTAATGGCTGGAAACCACCGTGTACTAGCTACAAATACCTCAACAATGATAATGGCCTGGAAACTTCTCCAATATGTGATTGGAAACTCTTCTTGGGCTGAAAGGAAAGTGTGGGCGAGGCCAGAATTGTTGAGGGCAACAGATCTAAGTTTTGGAACCATACAAACATGGCCGTTAGCTCATCTCTATTGCAGCCAATAATCATCCCAGTTTTGTCAAATTGGTGTTCCTCAGCAGAAATGTTCCATTTAACAATGATCCCCTTTATTCACCACCTTAGAAGTGTAATATTGAGCATAACCAAAATAGACCAAACACTATTATAATCAAGCATCTTACCTTTGGGAAAGGTTGTGATTGTCACCAAATGGTACCAGTCCTCTTTTGCGAGTTTCCCATGGTGACAAAAATTCTGCAATGCCATCAAAGGTAACAATTCTGAGACATTTTTGTAACTTTGGGTACAAACAATGTCTCCGTCATAGGGTCCTTCAAGAGTTTCCTCTATGTTTGCACTCTTGGCCCTCCTCCTGTTGTCCTTGAGCTCAAGGGTGAGCTTATCCACTTCATCTTCCTGCCTTCTCAAGGCATCAACATAAATCCCTTCACGTGCGAGGAGATGATCCCCATCCCCAAGTAAGTGTAAGAAGCTTGATTTCACCAGTACCAAAATCTCTTGGAGTTTGTGCAAATCATCTAGAGATATGCCTCCATTAAGCCCTTCACGTCCCATTAGGGCCTTCCAACATAAGTCTACCATCATCTTATGAATATCATCAAAGTGAGTTAGGGCTGCCATAATTTGACTATCATTCATCCTCAAGTGCCTTCCCAAGGTGTGTTACTTGTGATGATTTGTCTCCCACATCACCATCATAATTCTGATCAGTCGTTCCTGATTTCCATTCACAATCACACCTCCCAAAATCAACTACCTTTGTGACATCTTTTCCACACAACTCATGTTTTGAGGCTAGGTCAATCTCAGATTCCATCAGGGCATTATCATAGTGGTGAGTAGATCATCTTCTTCCCAAAGGACAGCATCAACATCGTCATGCACCATAGAGGAATCATCACTATAGGAGTAGGGTGTCAAGACACAGGTAGATTCATGCTCATCTTCCATTAAATCAACTTTACTAAAGTCACTTTTCCCACCACATGGCAAAATTTCTCTATTGCTTTCATATGTATGAATATTATTATCATCCAAGTTATCCAAATAAAAAATGGATTCCTTACCAATAAGGTGTAGAGTAGGTGCAGCAAGGTTATGCTCATGCAATGGAACATTGGTCAAATCCATACCTCCATATAGCTGATCAGTCAATGCTAGTTGGGCATTTCTTTCAACCTTGTGGTTGCCATCAAAACTTATGTGTTCTCCATTGGTAGGAGCAAAAGATGATTCTTGCTTGTCCAATTCTTCATGCGACTGTAGTGAATCTGTGAACATGGCTCCATCCTCTTCCGGGCTTTCAAATGCGTGGCTAGGAGTCCAAACTTCAAAACATGTCGACTGCTCTTTGTCATTCTCCTGATCACTTGTAGGTTGTGAATTACCAGCAAACGATCCCTCTTTCTTTTCTATCCTTTCTTCACTAGTAAATGCTGGTGATTCAAGTTCTGATTCAAATTTTGTTTCTTCCAACAACCTTGTGTTCCCTAGGTCGTGTTCCTTGAGCTCTTCCTTTCTTTTCCTCAAGTTGTACCTATCAAAGGGTTCGGTGTCCTTAATATCCTTGAGTTCACCTAAGTACTCATCAAAGATGTTGATAATCTCCTCACTTACAGGTATAGCTAGTCCCATCATTCTTTTATACTCTTGATACGACATAAGGTCTTTATATTTTTGGTACTTTTCATACCACCGAGCAATTTTGGAGACCGCAATTTTATCTTCTTCTTCACTCATGTTTCCATTGTAGATTTGCATTCTCAAAATCAAAACCCGCAGATTGGCTCTGATACCATTGTAAAATGCTCAATTTAGATGCAACAATAAATTGCTCAAATTTATGTACGACGTCAAGTTGTGAGTGTTACTTTGCATTCAAATTACAATCCAGACAACATCAATCTAGGAGTCGAAACAACACTAACAACAGTGCCTTTAGACTTAAAAGACAACCATACAATTATGCACCAAAATCTATAGCTATCGATGAAGTAATATCAGATATTAAGATAATTCAAATATAGCTCAGATCTATAACACCGAATTAAAGTTAATGTGCACCCAACACACAATAATATTGTAGCTCAGATCTGGCAATAATTAGCCAATAAACTTAGCAGGATAGGTAAATAGAACTCATTGATCCGCACTCAAAATAACATCCAAGAATACAACAATCACGTGCACAATTCAATCTTAACTGACCCGACCCTAAATCATACAAGGAGCATATAGGAATGGATCACTGGAAACAAAATACCAGTGCAGAGTCAAGGTGCAATCTCTGAACGGTCTGATGGAATAGGAGTCCATTTGCTGTAACCAAATTGAATTTTGTTACAAGGCTCGATAGGAACCACCTGCTTTCAGCAACCACAGATGCAAACCAATGACTAGCGTCCCCAAACTGTAGATGACACTCGCTATATCTCCAGGTCTTCGAATGTTCTACTCTTGGGAGTCACGATTGATGAGTGATGGGGATGTTTGGTGACCCGTCTGATTACTCCAACACCCCGCGAATAACAAAATGTTATCGTGCGTTGCTTGCGACTGTGCTGAAATGACACAATTCTATAGATCGAGTGGCACACAAGGCAGGATCTTCTAATGGGCGTGAGCCTATGGCTATGCCACAACTCACTTGCATAAATCGCTTCCTGCTACCGTTGCTCCTAACACTGTAAACAGATGCGAATCACTATATCAGAATAGGAACTATGCAAGGAATGGCAGAGGGAAATTATCAGAATACATGAATTTGTAGGTGTGGGGGCTACATCCCAACTTGAAGGTAGTTGCCAAGGGGTTTTCATCCCTCAGTAACTCGCCATGACAAAATTGTCCAAATTCATGATGATCCTCCAAGACAACCGAACTAATATAACTATGCAAGCTAGACAGCCTCCCAACAAGTCAGCCCCCACAAAGAAATATAAATGTTAAAGCTATAAAGCCTCCCAACAGGTCGGCCCCCACAAAGAAATATAAATGTTAAAGCTATAAAGCCTCCCAACATGTCGGCCTCCAAAAGAAATAAAATTCAAATATTGATTAAGGCGCCAGCCTCAAAAGTGGGTCGGCCAGATATTTAAATTTTATTAAATTAGTGTTGATAAACACTATTTTACTGCCTTGACCAGATTTAGGTCCTTGCTTGAGCGGGGACATGACAAATGAAACATCTAGGAATATTAAAAAGAGTTTTTCCATGGCCCTGCCCACATCTTAAACAAAAATTTAAAAAAAAAAATTGTCATCAGCCATGCTAAGAGCATCAGAAAATTAAATCCAGATTCCAAAATAAAACCAGAATCCTAATGATTTCTAAGATTTTTCTTAGACCTCTCCTACCGAGCGAGAAATCCAACATTCTTTGAACTTTTCCTGTGAATGGGACTAGATGAATCACAACTGTGCTTCACCATGAATATTGTCTTCTCCAAAAATGATGGGTGCACAAGTTTGAGGGCTGCTAAGGCATCATTGGAATACTTGTTTACCATGCAAGTTTCTTTTCTGATGAAACTTCAGAGGAACCAAAGTCCACATAGTCTCCACCCTTCTACTAATTCAGTCTAATGAGGTTTTGCTACTGATCAGTGATGATGACTAGAAACAAGATGATTATTATTACCCATAAGATATTGATTAGTACTGACCAACAAAAGGATGCATTATTCCAAGGAGCTTGTGGGAGATGAACGCATCTTACGATTGAGTTCTTTCTTGGTTACATTGAGGGGGAGCAGAAACATGGCTAGCCTGAGAGGTACAGTTAGACATTGTAGATGCATCTCTCCATCCAACCTGATTCCCCACAAGATGATTATTGTGTATTTGATATCCTAAATCCCACATAGGATGGAGATTTTCAATTGGTGTGTTCTCAACAATTAATTCAAGTGCAGAATAACTGCTTTATGGTAACAGCTCAGGTAGTGAGAAGGGACACAGTGAAAGCAAAGAGAAGAAAGGCTACTTAAACTGGTAGAGAGAGTCCCCAATTCATTCACAGTTTGCACTTGCACAAGTGACCTTTGGCTCTAAAGGAAGAAAATTCGTTTGGTTAGCATTATCGATGCCAACAACAGCTGGCTATAGATGACAGTCTGCCTCTTTCCACTCATACTTTGGGTTAGACTTTGCAAAATATTTAGAATTTCTCAAGATCTCTCAAAACCTCCAAAATGTCATTAATCTTGACTATGTCCTAGAAGTAATTTCTTGCCAACAATATTTTCAGAACTGAAGCAAATGTTGTCGAAGTGGCATAGGAAGAATGGAATTCCCCGAATCATCTTACAATCCCAACAATCCAAATTAACCAAACTTCTAAGTAGCTCAACTCAAGAATTTCTAAATGTTAGCTGTATTTGATAATTAAGAAAAAAATTAAGCATAGAATTCTTTAAAATCTAAATAACTTTGAAAATAAAGTTCCAAATATTTTTAACTCTTGATTCTTCCTCCACTGCATTACAAAAAGTCCCAAGGAAAGCCACCAGTAACATATTTCTAACTTACCTAAGTATGGGGGGAAAAGAAAAGCAAGCATGGAATGTTAACTGAATGTTAATTGCTTTCTTGGCAATTTTTACTTGAATCCAACTGTCCTCTAGAGTGATACATGTTAGATACATTAATATCCCAGTGTAAAATGTCCAGTAATCCCTTCTACCATTAGATTGCAAGCCAATAATGATCTGTAATTTCTCTAGTTTATAGTAGAAATTAACAAACCACACAATTTATAATACTGTTCAACTTGAAAAGCTCAAATGACAGTTAATTAGAGAGTTCAAATGTTGTTTAGACTGGAAAAAGAACTAAAGAGCAAAGAAAGTTTACAACACCACAAAAATTTTATCCTAGAAAACCGTGGGACGAGGAAAATCCAATTGGTAAGAGCAATTGCTTGTCTACCTGGTTGTTATTACTCAGAACAAACAAGTACAAATATAAAAGATGCAACTTCTAGTTGTTCTTCTAATTGTCAAGTTTTTCACTTCACTCTTTACTATTTAGTTGTAACTACTCTTCTCCTAGTCACTCCAACACTCCAATTTTCCTCCCTTGATAATAATTTCAATTTTCCTCACTTGATGATATATTCACCATGAAATGCCTCCCCATTGCTCTAAATCGTCTACATGTCTTTAAATAGATTTTTTTGCTCTAGGAAATGAAGGGGCATGTAGGATGTCATGTCCCCTCCTCCAGCCAAATAAATTAACTCTAATTTTAATATTAAAAATTGTGGTTTTCAACACTGAAAAATAAAAAATATAATATTTAAATTATAAAAAATTTAATAATATTAATATTAATAATAAATATAAAAAATATAAGCCAATAGCAGCATAATGTGATGGTTAAGTTGTTGTGGTGTTGTCGTTGCCAACTTGCCATCAAGGTTCAGACCCCATTGGGGTGTTATTGTTGAATGTTTAAATTGGGGATGAGGTCCCCCATTTGTGACCTCACCGGTTCATAGCTCCGGGTCAAAAGCGTTTACCCCTTTAAAATAAATAAATAAATAAAAAATATAAACTTCAAGTAGGTTGGTGCCAAAGGAAATTCAAAATCAAGCTGGGTTGGCTTATTAGGAATTAATCCAAATGGGTAAAAAAGGGTACTCGTGATTTCATTCTAGGCTATCGAAGGGGATAATTTTCTGAGTGTTTGAATTTCTGACTATACTGTGATTGCTTGGACAAAAACCCCCACACTCGTACATCAAGGTATTTGGATGAAAATCTAAATAACTTTCCTTTGAGCAAATCTACTTCAGGTTTGCAATCAAGCTTACATTCTTGAACATTTTATCAACTTCCAGCTGGCCAATTTGTTTGTAGACCCCAATTGGAGTGCCAGCATCACCTTCTGCTGTAACAGCCACTCAGCCACCCAGAACAGCTTGTGGATGGACTGCAGACAACAAATAAGGAGGTCGCAGCAGTCATAGAAGGGGTTTATACCATGAGCATGAACTTCCATGAGTAGAATCACAGCGCAGTAAGGCTGATTGCAGCATATAGCAGATCTAGTGTTTGCTGTATATCCAGATCTGATTGCAGGGAGTATACAATCAGGGAATGCATTCCTAGTTGAAGCTGATCACAGGCCTACCAGCATCCTATGTGAAGGAAAACTTCCATAACAAGGAGCTGCCCCTTATTTGCAGATTGAACTGACCATTACCAGAGCATCTGCAGAGTAATATTAAGGTCTGCACATCAATTTTGGCTCTGAACACAAATTTGGAAGGAGAATCACAGTTAAGACTAGCCTAGAGGTGTGGAAGCATAGATTTTATTTCCTACACAAAGAGATCTGCGATCTGAATGGTGGCAGTTGAGGGTTTCATGCCTCAACGCCTCACAGCAGGGTGTGTCTGTGAAGGCGATTTCAGAAATCATTAGGCGACAACATCCCTGTGTGTCCAGACATACTCCCACAGGTGAGTGCAGGGCAGAATCTAAGGGGATCATCCCAGATCAGGTCAAGGGATGCAACTCATCATTGTAATCTCGTCATCATCAATAAATTCCTTGTATTCATGTTCAGACTCTAATTTTGAAACTATTATCTACTAATTATTTGCAAATAGAGTGTGGTATCTCTGAGCTACTGTTTCTACTTTGTGGATTGTGAAAGTTGAAGTTAACAATGAAATTGTTTTTATATCACTGTTAGTGTATGGTGCAGATCCAAAACTTAAATCCATCCTGTTGAGTCTGATTAGAAAAGTAAGAAAAAACCGTAGGGTCAACACATAGGACATGAGGAGTCATGGAAAAAATGAAAAGTCATGTGGAGAACATGAAAGGTCATGTGAGGGACATGAAGAGCCATGGAGTCATGCAAAGTCATTTGTGGAGCATTATGTCTTCTTTTGGGGAAAGAAACAAAGTGGGACATTCCATCCCTTCTTGGAGAAAGACGAAACAAGTAGTATCCGTATATTCCATCCTTTCTTGGACTCTAATGGATCATACCCCCTTGGAACCTTAAGGATCATACCTCCCTTATTTGAAGACTTTTGGGTCCCAATAAAGCCTATTTATTCTCGAAATAAAGGAAAGAATTTATTCCCCTATTTCTAAAGATTTTGTGTCCAGTGTCTGGAACAAGACTCCCTCACATCTCCCCATCTATTCTCCAAGGAAAATTCTTGGCACTAAAGATCTTTGAGCTAGAAGGGAGAGATACTTTGTATGCACAGGTCTCAATGCATTTGTTCAGAATAAGAATCCTTCACATCTCTAGGTTCATTCTTCAAGGCAATGCTCAACACTAAAGTGCTTTGAAATACTAGGTAGTGATGATCTATCACATTTGAAACCTGCAACTGTAAAAAGAATTGGTGCTTGATTGGTGCCCTTCTCATGATCATCTTAATGGTGGTCACAGTCCTACAACTTTATGCTGTCAGCTAAAACTCTTCATGTTACAACCTCTGTGATACACAAGACATTCTACAATATTTGCAAGGGGTTACAAGCCATATCACAAAAATTGCTATGATGGCCTCTTCATGTTACAACTTGCTACCATGAATGCTTTTCCTTTCTACTAAAACATATGTTGCAATGAAGGTCATACATAATTATAATGTTTACAGTCTAGTTGAAGTGCTAGTAGGCATGCTACAACAACTGAGATTATATAGATCCTCAAACTACAACTATGTGCATGCTACAACTATGATGATATTTTGTGCAAAATAAAAAAATGGTTGTTATATGACCCATCGCTATGGTGCTCTTTTCCTTTGCTAGAATTGAATTCCCAACCTCATGCTTTCCAAAAATTCCTCTCTCAGAGTGCTCTACTTCCTCCACCCTACTTGCTACACACCAAGTGGTGAGTATTTTTCTGATCCTACTTGCCATTTTCAAGCGGCTGCATTTTGTTTTCATTCTCATTCATGATAATCTGTAATGTCCCCTTTTGAGATGTCCCTAATTCTTGCCCTAGGTTCACAAATATAATGTAGTTAGGGTTATAACTTACCACTTTAATGCTTCAAGTAAGATAAATCTTGGTTTATATTCTGCAATCATGTTAGATAATATCGGAAATATAATTCATATGATCATAACATAATAAATGCCTTATCTATTTAAGGTATACAAAATACATAACTACCAATATCCATAATGCATAGTGGAAGTTTTAATCATAATAGGACTTGGATGAGACACATGATAAGTCTGCCCAAAGTTATCCATCTAAGCCCAAGAGCACTAGCATCCGACCAAGACAACCCACCCCTTGGCCCCGAGCGGTAGGAACGTCCAAACCAAGACAATTCCACCCCTAGAGTGGCATGCTTAGTGGATACACTTGCATTTGCTTTTCCTATCCATGTTGTCTTATCCATCCTCCTTATAATTGAAACTCCTTGAATCCATCCTAACAATCAATCATAGTTTGTCTTGATAGGGGAGCCTTGAAAGGGATGCTTGCAAACTACTCAACCCATCTAAGCCCAAGAGCACGAGCGTCTGATCAAGACAAACACACCCCTTGGCCCCAAGGGGCAAGAACATCCGACCAAGACAATTCCACCCTCGGAGTGGCGTGCTTAGCATGGGAGGCCCGTAAACAACATCCTCCTAACTTGCTTCCTTCAACCTTACATATGATTGCTTAAAGAAAATCCAATGAACAAGAATCTATAAGGAATCATACTTATGAGGCTCAATAATTGTTGCAAGCATCATTATTGCATAGTCGTATACAATTCTCTCACACACACACACACATATATATTTTCTCTACTTATTAGTATTCATATAGATACATTTATGTAATTATTCTTTACTTATATTAGTATTCATATATATACATATTTATATAATTATTCTTTAATCACACACACACACATATATATATATATTAACATTCATATCTATACTTTATATGACTAATAAATGTTTTATATCTGCTGCTGTTCTGATATGCAGATTTTACTATATTCTCTAATCTCCTTATTTCCTTTCCATTCATTCCATTCGATTAGAATGTGTTTTTATATCCTCTTCTTTATTCATCGATTCCCTATTTATGCCTTCTAAGAAAGGTGAACCATCTAAAAGACACAATGTTTCATATGTATACACCTCCTTCAAAAGAGGTGACCTTTTGCAAAGGGATCAACCTTTCCTAACATGTTAATAATTCATCAAACAGTGCTGATACTATGTTTTATTGCTAATCGTAGGATTCTTAGTATGGTCTCCTGTTGCTGCTCTATAGTCATTTAATGGGAATCGCTGAGCTTGGTTTATAGTCACTATAAGCAATTGCCGTTGTTCATATATTTTATATCTTATATGTTAATATATATTTATTATTTTTATATTAAATGTTTCTTGTTTAAAATATATTTATTATTATTATTTTTATATTAATTTTCTTTTTTATATCTTTTAGTATTTATATATATATTATAATGATTATAATTACAATGACTTTTAAGTTGGCAATATTTATTTTGTATTGTCAAATATTATAATATTATCTTATGATAATGTATTTTATTTATTTTATTCATTTATTTGCATTTCAATGCATTACAATTTTGGGGACACGACATAATCAGAATCTCTTCCTTACTTGCCCATAAAAGTGGTGTTACTTTCCCTTGTTATACCATTCAACAAGTGGAACAAATTACATGTTACAATGACAACATTGCCATGAAAATATATGCATGCCTACAACATTGGAAAATATCCATAATGTTGCCCATACTACTGAATTTTCTGTCCATACTGTGGTGAGTATTTTGCTACACCTACTTGCCATTTCCAAGCAGTTGCATTGTTTCCATTCTCCTTCAGAGTGTTTTCCTTACTTGACCTTGGTATGCTTTTCAGACTTGCCAATGGATTCATCGTATTTAACGTCTTGGAATAAAACATGTTCATGGGTACCTACCTTGCATATCTTATTCTTTGGTTATTCTTTTGGAGTAGAGGCTAGTCCATTTATTCTTTGTGAACTCCTTTCTCTTCTCTTCTCTGCTCCATTATGCTAGAAATTTGATAGTAATTCATTGTTTTACCATTAACTCCTATTGCAATTGCTTAAGGATTCCCATGAAGAATTCTTCTTAGTTCTCCTTGCTAGCTTGCAACTCTTCAACTCTTTCTTCCAAGTGAAACACCTGCTCACAAAGGATTCTCTTCTTTTCTAGCACCTGCTCATGGGATTCTTGGAGATCTTCAAGCTTTCTCTTTAGTGCAAAACCTTGTCAATGATTTGGAAATATGGCTATACACACAAATCTCTTCAGTGTCACCAAAAACTCCTAAAAGCCTCAAGGAACTTGCTTCTCTAATACCAATTGATTCATAATTTCTTGAGTTTATAGTAGAAATTAACAACCCACACAATTTAATACTGTGCTATTTAAAAATCTAAAATGACAATTAAGAAGATTGAAATGTTGTTTAAACTAGAAATAGGAACTGACAAGCAAAGAAAGTTCACAACACAATCTGATTTTTACCTTGGAAACCCCTGGATGGAGAAAAACTAGTTGGTAATGAAAATTGCTCATCCACCCAATTGCTAATGCTCAAGACAAACAAGTACATAGATAAGAGATGCAACTTCTAGTTCTTCTTACTGTTGATTCTGTCACTTCACCCTTAAGCTGTAACTTTTCTTCTCCTAGTCACTCCAACACTCCAATTTTCATCCCTTGATGATAAATTTACCATGGAATGCCTCCATTTGATACATGCACTACGGGATGCCTACCCATTTCTCTAACTCGCCCTCTACATGTCTTTGAATAGGTTTCCTTTCTTTAGGAAATGAAGGGACATGTTGGGGACACGAGAAGTCATGGAAGAACATGAAAGATCATATATGGGATATTAAGGGCCACATAGTCATGAAGAATCATGTGTGGAGATTTTTTTTGCTATTTTGGGGGAAAGAGACAAAGTGGGATGTTCCATCCATTCTTGGGGAAAGAAAAGACAATTGTGACACTCCATCCCTTCTTGGGGATAGAAAAGACAAGTGCACCATTCCATCCCTTCTTGGATTCTTGTAGATCATGCCCCCTTGGAACTTTATGGATCAAAAAACCATCACAAATAATTAGGAGAGGAATGAAGAGGTCAAAAATAGTGACCCTTTATGGCAATCTAGTTTAACTGAAGTTACAGTGGTTCCAAAGACCATGGTAGGTGCTGAAGCTGTTTTGGAACGTGCAAAGATATCATCAGCCAAGGAAGAAGCCAGATAAAACAGAAGTTCAAAATAATTTTCAAACTTTCCACCAAAGAGAGTGTAGAGGAGCAATACTAAAAACGCAGAAGGCAGAAGAAAACAACCAAACAGAAAAGGATGGAATATTTTATAAGGAAATGGAAGTGATTATTCTCAACAAAGTTTTTGGTGAATTGGTTGTCTATTGTTAGGCCTTTTATGCATGGTGACCTAGAGACATGGGGTAGGGTTACAGTTATGGGGACACCATCTTTTATCAAGATACCAGCTAAAATGTATAAGAGTATGTAATGTCCCCGTCTCAAGCCTGACCTTTTCAGTGACCGTTGGCCTATTCCGGAGACCCGTAGGCTAGTCGAAAGGTAAATTAGGGTTTCCTATTTTTAAGGATGTCTTTGCTCGAAGTTGGTGGATTCAATGGCGGATTCTTTATGGGTTTTCAGAGAACTTCGCAGTGGTATGTTCATCACGGCATTCTGAGCATTTTCTGGAATTTACTATTTTTAGTAAATTCTATTTTTGGCAGTTTTCAGTTGGGTTCAGCATGGTTGACTTCCTGCTTCAGTTTGATCAGTTGGCTTGCTCATTTATGGCTTCGGGGCACAATTGGAGAGATAAGTTGAGCTATTTAATTAAAAGTCACGTTTTAATGTTATATTTTAACGTTGACCCCCTTGGCCTAGTCTGTTGACTTTATGTTGTTTTGAAAAGTGGTCTTTTTGAGGGTGGGGCCTTCATTAAAGATTATTTTATAATTTATATTTTACCCAAAGTCAAATCAAGCTATGGAGTGGACGCATTTATTAAAGTATTGATTTTATTTAAAAAGTCAATATTGAGCTTGAAGGAAATGGACGCCATCTTTGCAAGAGATTAGGGTTTTTGACTTGAAGAGGAGTTTAGGGTTTCGAGAAGTCAACGAGAAATTATAAAAGGAAGACTTTGATCATCATTTGGCATCTTTGGTCTACAGTATTGTTATGCTGCCGGTTTGGCTCTGGAACTGCTTCGGGAATGAAGGCCTCCTAGCTCGGGCATTGCTTCTTGCTTGCAACACAGCAACTAGTGATGAGATAACTTAATTTGTGAGTTGCATTTAGTTTTGAGTATTGTATTCAGCTTGTGCATTGTTAGATCTGTTTTGCATATTAGTGGTTTTCCGAATATTGCATTGTTGCTACAGCAGATTCATGTTTTAATTCATAAATCAAAAAACAACAAAAACATTGTTCTGGGTATTAGCCCATTTGCATTGCTAGGTCTAGGCGCCATCATCCTCTAATTTGCAGATTTTTTAGAGAAGACATTAATTTTTAAGAGCAGATCGCCCTTCCTTGAGGGCCGTACCACCTGCAGATTGCATTGAAGTGCGTGCATAAATAATATATGGTTGTTTGAGCTGTTTTCAGTGTCTTAGTTTAGGCGCCATCTTTCTTAGGGAATACTGCATTTTGTTTCAAGTCAATCCAAAGAGTTATGTGAGAGTTATGGATATATTAGTGATTTCCTAGACTGCTGGTTATTCATTTAAAGTGCAGATTTGTAAAAAAATCAGAATTAGAATCTTGATCGTTGAGAGTTGTATTGCTCTGACACTTCTATCCAAGCTAAGGAGAGTTCTTTATGATGTAATGTTAATCTTTCAAATTCCTAAGCTATTGGCAGGAGAATGATCCTCATTTTGTAAACTGACAGTAGTACTGGCAGTCATTTTCAGTCTTGTTCGAATCTGATTTGTAATGCTCTCTTTCACTCTGAAGTTGTTTTGTAATAGATACATCTCCGCCCTATGGTAGCTACTTTCCCACTCTGGGTTAGCAAGCACATTCTGGGTGTTGAGTACTTTCAGCAATTTAGTTATTTCTTTCAAGTATTGTAATCTGTTATACTCCGCCATATGGTCGCCCCTCACTCCATACTAGATTGGGTAGCACATACTTGGTGTCGAGTTCCCTTTCAGTTCGTAGTGTAGAAGATCCTCTGACCATATGCTCGCCATCATCGGCGCCATTCTTGGTTAGAGTTCCTGCATAAGCAATTTGATTTAGATCCTCTGACCAATGCTCACACCTTGCCCACATCGGGATCCTAGTGTACATTCTGGTTAGAGTTACTTTAGCACGTTTGGGTTTATCTTCTAACCTTAACAGGTGCATTGATTGTAATTTGTAATTTGAAAAAACAAAAAAAAATTGGCTCGGAATATTTCAGTGGTATCAGAGCCAAGATCTTGCCATCCTGTGATCAATCTGTCTATGAGTGACAGAGAAAAGAGGTACATTGCAAGGGAAGACAAAAAGGTTGGAAAACAGTTCCAGCCCTATCAGGCTCCAGAAGGTCAGACAGCTTCAGAAGTCTTGAGGGCTCATTGGGAGTCTTCTCAGGAAACAGATATGGCAGAAGGTGAAAGATCAGTTGGGGGTAACGAGAGGGTTACCAACACCAGAGATGACAGTAGAAAGGGCAGAGAGAGATCCATCAGTCCGGGACAGAGATTTGAAAGGAAGATGGATGCCTTAATGGATATGGTATCACTAATGATGGGGAAAGTGGGTCAGAACACCATTCCATAGAACAACACTGGGCATAGAGGAGAGCACAGTGCTTCCAACCAGCATGATGGACATGCTGCTCATCATACTTCAAACAACACTTATGTCTCAGCCAGGCCTTTCAAACCCACCTTTCTGGCACCTGTTAACACTCAACCAGATCCTGAAGAGAATGCTTCATTCATGGAGCAGTTGAGACTTGGTCGTGCAGAGTATGATTCTCTCCCTGGCGACATCAAGATGGATATGTCCTACAATGACTTTATGGATCATAAAAGGAAAAACAAAGGACAAGGGAGACATTATGATCAAAGAAGACCATCAACTCAAGGAGACTTGTACCAAGCCGTCAACAAAGTTATACTTCCTCACTTTGACGGGAGTGATACCAGTTCAGCTCGAGCTTGGATACAGAAGCTGGATAACTATCTAGCTCTCAGACCCATGGCAGAAGAAGAGGCGATCAAGTTCGCTACGCTACACCTTGATGGGGTGGCGCACGAGTGGTGGTACCATGGCCTAGTTACCTTGGGTCATCGGTCAATCACAACTTATGATGAGTTCACTACTAGGCTCATTGAGAGGTTTGAGAAAAAGGACCCTGAAATACATTTTAGAGAACTTGCACAATTGAGACAGTATGGCACAGTTGATGCCTACATTGCTGAGTTTCAGAGACTCTCAGTCATGGTTACTGGAATCACGGAGAGGAGATTGGTGATCCTTTTCAGTGAAGGTTTGACAGAACCACTCAAAGGTTGGATTAAAGCCTTTGATCCACCAACCCTACAGGAGGCCATGAAGAAGGCAAGAAACATGGAGTGGGCTGCTCCTAAGGCGAAGTTTCAATCCAATTCCCCCTTTCAGAAAAGGGATAAAGGGAAAAGACCTCAGCATAGACCTCCTTTGAGACCTCAGCATAAGGAGTTCAAACATCATAATCCCCATGTCACAAGATTGGATCCGGAGACCCTGAACGAACTCAGAAGAAAGGGGTTGTGTTTCAATGTAGGGAAAAATGGTCTCAAGATCATGGTTGCCCTAAGGGGGTTAAATTTAATCAGATTGAGTACTATTCTGCTGGTGAAAGTAGTTCTGATTTTTCCAGACCAGCAATCTGATTTTGAAGAAAGTGAAGTAGAAAGAGCTCCAGAAGAGTCCGAAAATGAGAAGGAAAGTGGAGGAGTCTTGGCTCAACTTTCGAGCTTCCAAAGAAACGAATCCTTCAAGGTTCGAGGGATGGTCAAAGGGCAGCGAATCGTTGCTTTGATCGACACTGGAGCAACACATAACTTCATTGATGAAGTTGTGGTAGCAAAGAAGGGGCTGCAAACAGAGGAGTTTGAAGGTTTCAAGGTCATGGTTGCCGATGGATTCCATATTTCATGCACCAAGAAAATCTCGAACATGACCATGCAATTGGGAAATTACGAAGTCAAGGATGACTTCTATGTAGTCCACATTGGAGATACTGATGCCGTTCTAGGCATTCAATGGCTGCGTTCACTTGGGGAGATCTCCTTGAATTTGCAGACTATGGAGCTCAAGTTTCAATCCGATGGGAAGAAGATAGTTCTGAGAGGAATGTCCAATGGGGGCCCTCGGGTTGTGTCATTTAAAAGAATGGCAAGGCTGATCCGTCACGATCAAGCTGAGTGGGTTGCAGAGTGCATGATCCTTCCTGCTAGTCCGGTTGAGACTAAAAGAGACCATCCTCCTGATGTTCAGTCTCTACTCACGAAGAAGAGCAAAGTCTTTGCAGATTTGCCTCCTGGACCACCACCTGAACGGGGTTCAGAACATATCATAGAGCTCAAGGAAGGAGCTAAACCGGTAATTACAACTCCATATCGGTACCCGAAGAGGCAAAAGGATGAGATTGAGAAGAATATTCAAGAACTCTTGGAGATGGGTTTCATTCGCCCAAGCAAGAGCCCCTTTGCATCTGCAGTGGTTCTTGTGAAGAAGAAGGATGGTACCATGCGCATGTGTGTGGACTATCGGGCTTTGAATCAAAGCACCATCAAAAACAGATACCCCATTCCCAGGATAGATGAGCTCATTGATGAGCTTCATGGGGCCAAGTTTTTCTCGAAGATCGATTTGCGATCGGGTTACCATCAGATTCGGATGAGAGGATCTGATGTGGAGAAGACAGCTTTCAGATGTCATTATGGCCATTTCGAATTTTTAGTCATGCCATTTGGGTTGACTAACGCTCCTGCTACCTTCCAGTCTTGCATGAACAGAGTTTTCCAGAATCAGTTAAGGAGGTTCGTGTTGATATTTTTCGATGATATCTTGATTTACAGCAAGACTTGGGAAGATCATCTCAAGCATTTGGAGGAAGTGCTTAGTATCCTGGAATCTGAGAGTTTGTTCGCAAAAGCATCCAAATGTGAATTTGGAATGGAGGAGTTACTGTACCTTGGCCACATAATCAGTGCTGAGGGAGTGAAGGTAGATCCTGAAAAGATCAAAGCTGTAGTTGATTGGCCACCTCCTGAGAACTTGACTCAGTTGAAAGGTTTTCTGGGTCTTTGTGGATTTTATCGGAGATTTGTAAAAGGATATTCACAGAATGCTGCTCCTCTTACTGATCTCACCAAAAAGGGAGCTTTCTGTTGGTCAAAAAAGGCTCAAATGGTTTTTGACAAGTTCAAGAAGATCATGAGCTCGTGTCCGGTTCTGGCTATTCCGGATTTCTCCAAGCCATTCAAACTGCAATGTGATGCATCCGGTGAAGGAGTTGGGGCTGTCCTGATACAAGACAAACATCCTATTGTGTTTGAAAGCAGAAAACTGAGGGGTGTTGAAAGAACATACTCAATCTATGATAAGGAAATGCTTGCCATTATGCATGCATTAGCCAAGTTCAGGCAGTACTTGGTGGGAAACAAGTTCGTGGTCAAGACTGATCACAATAGCCTCAAACATTTTATGCATCAGAAGGACCTGAACGAGAGGCAACAGAAGTGGGTGAGTAAGCTTCAAGCTTACGACTTTGACATTGAATATGTCAAAGGGAAAAATAATATTGTGGCGGATGCTCTATCCAGGAGACCCCATCTTAGCTCATTGTGTGAGCTTACTGCAGATTGGAGGGACATGTTGCTTGCTGATTATGCCAAAAATCAGTTTGCAACCAGCATTATTGAGGGTACTTTTCAGGATGAAAGGTACAAGGTGATTGAGGGATTGATACACTATAAGGGGAGAATCTTTCTGGTGGCTGATTCTAAGCTTAAGAAGAAGATTCTTTTGACATTTCATGATATTCCGGTTGCTGGTCACCAAGGATTTTTCAAGACATATAGGCAGATCCGAGAAAGGTTTTCTTGGAAAGGATTGAAAGGAGAAGTACAACGCTACATTCAGGAGTGTCCTGTTTGCCAAGTGAATAAGAATGAGCATACATTACCAGCCGGTTTGCTGCAACCACTTCCTATTCCCAATCAAAAATGGGAAAGCATCTCGATGGATTTCATCACAGGGTTGCCCAAGGCCCAAGGGAAGGATTGTATTTATGTGGTAGTGGATAGGCTAACCAAATTTGCTCATTTCTTCGCCATTACCAGCTCTTTTTCAGCAGCCCAAGTTGCAGATCTGTTTTTTCATGAGGTGTTTAGGCTGCATGGGTTGCCAAAAAACATTGTGAGTGATAGGGACAGCAAGTTCCTAAGCACTTTTTGGCAAGAGGTCTTCAGAATGAGTGGTACTGTGCTCACTCCAAGCACTAGTTACCATCCCCAAACAGATGGACAAACGGAAGTTGTGAACAAGTGGTTGGAAGGCTACTTGAGAAACTATGTATCAGAACAGCAAAGAGCTTGGGTTAAGTGGCTGCACATAGGCGAGTACTGTTACAATTCTTCATTTCATATGTCAATTAAGATGTCTCCTTTCTTGGCTCTCTATGGGTATGAAGCACCTAGCTTTGCCGATCTGGTGTTTGGTGATAGCAAAGCACCTCAAGCCAAGGACTTGTTGCAACAAAGTCAAGACATTATGAAATCATTGAAGCATAATCTGCAGATTGCACATAATCAGCAGAAGATGTATGCTGATCAGAGGCGTGTTGAGCGTTCTTTCGAGGTTGGGGATATGGTTTATCTCCGATTACAGCCTTACAGACAGTCTACTCTCAAGAAGAGTGGAGTTGAGAAGCTCAAACCTCGCTTCTATGGGCCATTCAGGGTCATCAGAAAAGCTGGGGCAGTAGCTTATGAATTGGAGCTACCTTCTGACAGCAGAGTACACAACGTCTTCCACGTGTCTCGCCTCAAGAAGGCACTTGGACATAATGTAGTGGCTTCATCACAGTTGCCACCTTTGGATGAAGAAGGACAGTTGGTTCTAATTCCAGAGGAGATACTTGATTTCAGAGAACGTTCTTTGAGAAAAAGAACAATCAGAGAATACTTGGTGAAATGGAAAAAATTGCCTTTGGAGGATGCAACTTGGGAGAATGAGGAGGTTTTGCAGCATCCAGGTTTGCAATTGCTTGAGGACAAGCAATCTTGGGGAGGGCGGACTGTAATGTCCCCGTCTCAAGCCTGACCTTTTCAGTGACCGTTGGCCTATTCCGGAGACCCGTAGGCTAGTCGGAAGGTAAATTAGGGTTTCCTATTTTTAAGGATGTCTTTGCTCGAAGTTGGTGGATTCAATGGCGGATTCTTTCTGGGTTTTCAGAGAGCTTCGCAGTGGTATGTTCATCTCGGCATTCTGAGCATTTTCTGGAATTTACTATTTTTAGTAAATTCTATTTTGGCAGTTTTTTAGTTGGGTTCAGCATGGTTGACTTCCTGCTTCAGTTTGATCAGTTGGCTTGCTCATTTATGGCTTCGGGGCACAATTGGAGAGATAAGTTGAGCTATTTAATTAAAAGTCACGTTTTAATGTTATATTTTAACGTTGACCCCCTTGGCCTAGTCTGTTGACTTTATGTTGTTTTGAAAAGTGGTCTTTTTGAGGGTGGCGCCTTCATTAAAGATTATTTTATAATTTATATTTTACCCAAAGTCAAATCAAGCTATGGAGTGGACGCATTTATTAAAGTATTGATTTTATTTAAAAAGTCAATATTGAGCTTGAAGGAAATGGACGCCATCTTTGCAAGAGATTAGGGTTTTTGACTTGAAGAGGAGTTTAGGGTTTCGAGAAGTCAACGAGAAATTATAAAAGGAAGACTTTGATCATCATTTGGCATCTTTGGTCTACAGTATTGTTATGCTGCCGGTTTGGCTCTGGAACTGCTTCAGGGAATGAAGGCCTCCTAGCTCGGGCATTGCTTCTTGCTTGCAACACAGCAACTAGTGATGAGATAACTTAATTTGTGAGTTGCATTTAGTTTTGAGTATTGTATTCAGCTTGTGCATTGTTAGATCTGTTTTGCATATTAGTGGTTTTCCGAATATTGCATTGTTGCTACAGCAGATTCATGTTTTAATTCATAAATCAAAAAACAACAAAAACATTGTTCTGGGTATTAGCCCATTTGCATTGCTAGGTCTAGGCGCCATCATCCTCTAATTTGCAGATTTTTTAGAGAAGACATTAATTTTTAAGAGCAGATCGCCCTTCCTTGAGGGCCGTACCACCTGCAGATTGCATTGAAGTGCGTGCATAAATAATATATGGTTGTTTGAGCTGTTTTCAGTGTCTTAGTTTAGGCGCCATCTTTCTTAGGGAATACTGCATTTTGTTTCAAGTCAATCCAAAGAGTTATGTGAGAGTTATGGATATATTAGTGATTTCCTAGACTGCTGGTTATTCATTTAAAGTGCAGATTTGTAAAAAAATCAGAATTAGAATCTTGATCGTTGAGAGTTGTATTGCTCTGACACTTCTATCCAAGCTAAGGAGAGTTCTTTATGATGTAATGTTAATCTTTCAAATTCCTAAGCTATTGGCAGGAGAATGATCCTCATTTTGTAAACTGACAGTAGTACTGGCAGTCATTTTCAGTCTTGTTCGAATCTGATTTGTAATGCTCTCTTTCACTCTGAAGTTGTTTTGTAATAGATACATCTCCGCCCTATGGTAGCTACTTTCCCACTCTGGGTTAGCAAGCACGTTCTGGATGTTGAGTACTTTCAGCAATTTAGTTATTTCTTTCAAGTATTGTAATATGTTAGACTCCGCCATATGGTCGCCCCTCACTTCATACTGGATTGGGTAGCACATACTTGGTGTCGAGTTCCCTTTCAGTTCATAGTGTAGAAGATCCTCTGACCATATGCTCGCCATCATCGGCGCCATTCTTGGTTAGAGTTCCTGCATAAGCAATTTGATTTAGATCCTCTGACCAATGCTCACACCTTGCCCACATCGGGATCCTAGTGTACATTTTGGTTAGAGTTACTTCAGCACATTTGGGTTTATCTTCTAACCTTAACGGGTGCATTGATTGTAATTTGTAATTTGAAAAAACAAAAAAAAATTGGCTCGGAATATTTTAGAGTACATCTATATTATATATAAATATAGTCACCTAGAGAATTTGGTATTGGGATGAGGCCCTCATCCTTATAGTGGAGATTATTGGTGGCTATGTTTATGTTGCTTTGTTTAAACTCCACTTTAAAGACAATACACCAATTGCTTTGTTCAATTGGGAAAAAATATTAGTAATTCCTTGCTTCATCAATTGCAAACCATCCTAGATTTTACATGATGTCATATCCAATGTATGTCATACTTGCCTCTACCAAGTTAGAGACAACGACTTGTAATATTGAAAATGTCAAAAAATTTGGCCCATAAAAGAATTCTATACAAGATTTTGAAAAGTTGCTACAAAGCCAAATCAAACTGATAAATGATGTTTTCATTCATGAGATCTACAAATTCTACATGGGAAGATTCAAGCCCATATTTTCTTAGAAATTATATTTACCACTAAGTACATAGGAAACTAGTTCATTGGAGAGAATCGCTCCTTTAAAGGGCTTTTGGGTTTATATGAAATACCCAAGGTTGCTAGGAGACTGAGTCTTGGCTAAGTCACCATATTCGACCGAATTTCATCATGAAATTCGAAATTCGTCGAATTTTTTAAAAAGACATGAAATTCGATTAAATTCGCTTAAATTCGTGCGATATAAAATTTATAACGCGTCTCCGTCGGCGGCGAAATCTATTTCAGATTTTTAGGGCACGCAAGTCTCTGTCCGTGGGATTTCGGGCCTCTCTTCCGCCAAATAACGCGTCTCTGTTGGCGGCGAAATCTATTTCAGATTTTTAGGGCACGCAAGTCTCTGTCCGTGGCGAAATCTCTATGAAGTTTCGGGTCTTCAAGGTCGACACTCTGCAAACAAAAATCGCGGTCGGGTTTTCAAGGCGGGGTTTCAATCTCCAAGCAAAGATTGTGGTCGGCTCTCACTCTCCAAGCAAAAATCGTGTCCCAAGCTCCAGCAAGCCTCCGTCACTGCAAGCACGAAAGGGAGGCGTCGATATTCCATATAATTTTATACTGCTTTGTTTTGAATTTGCAGTATGGTTTTATTTATTTTGGGTTTTATTTATTATTTTATTAATATTAGATTTATTTTAGGTTTTAATATTTTATTATCTTATTCACCTGGTCTTAGATTTAAATTAAATATTTTAATATTGTATTATTTTATAAAATGTGAAATATTAAATATTTTTTAATTATAGTTTTTATTTGTATTAAACTTATATTAATAATTAATAAAACCTAAAATAAATCTATATATTAATATTTTATTTTAATTTTTTTTTAAATTACATTAGGCGAATTTTATTCGAATTTTATACTTTTCGAATTTTTTCCTTGTCGAATTTCATTCGAATTTCAATGTTGTCGAATTCGAATTCGAATTCGTGATGCGTGGTATGGGAGACTGGTACCGATACTTGTACGACTTTTTTTGAAAATAGGAGACAGGGGTACTTGGAGACGCCATCTTTTTGTAATATAAAAAATAATTTAATAAATTAATAATTTATAGAAAATATCATTGTTAATGATATTGCAGCTTTAGTCGTTCCTTCCAACTCTGTCCTATTGAAGGAAGCATAAATTAAATGATAGCCTGTCGGCTATTTAATTTATTGTTTTATATTTATGAGGAGGCGCGAATGTCTTTTGGCCGACCTTCTTTATGACTTGTATTAAATATTTATCATTGTATTATGGCCGACTTCATTCTAAAAGATAATTGTCTTATCTTGGCCGACTTGTTGCTTGCCTTATTCAAATTGTAATTTATGTTTGAGGCCGACATTGTGAGATCTCTTATAGCCATGTATTTATAGAAGGTCAGTTCACTCTTTTGAGAGAAAAGACACAATGCGAAGCATCATCAAGTTAGTTCTCTTTATACAAGTGCGAATATATCATGCAAGTGTGAATACATTATACAGGGCGAACATATGCAGTGCGAATATATTATGCAAGTGCGAATACATTATACAGGGCGAACATATGCAGTGCAGTGCGAACATCATACAGTGTGGAGATCATACAGAGTGAAGATTACACAGTGCGAAGTATTATGCAAGTGTGAATTCCTTTATAGCAAGTTGTGAACCATTAGAGATTGCGAATACTGCCAGGTGCGATCTGTATTCAGTCAATTACGGATATTGCCAGGTGCGAATTGCCAGGTGCGAATTGCCAGGTTGTTATCTGTTATTGCATATTGCCAGGTGCTGCATATTGGTCTTGTGTTAGACCTCATTGTAAAGTGAATTGTTGTCACTGATATTATAAATATAAGAGAGATCTTTGTTGCTGGGTTTTTCTCCCTCAAGAGGAGGGTTTTCCCAGGGTATCTGCCGTGTTATTGTTTCTGATTTTGAATTATTTTCTGTGCATTTAATCTGCTCACTTAAAATCAACAATCATGACATTGAACTTTCAAAACAAGACCAATGGTAAAGTTTAAAAATGAACATTAACTTTAAAGTTTAAATACACAAATGTCATTGTGTCAAAGAGTCAAAGAGTCAAAGAGTTCATACTTCATAGTTCACATTTGACATTACATATTTAATATTCGATCACATATTGAATTTTAGAAATGTTGATAGTTTGATAGGCTGATACGCAAACAAAAAACAAAAATCAGAAATCTATCATATACACCACATCATGATCATCCATATCAAGGTCCTCAGCTATGATGCTCTCCAAAGACTCATCACTCTCAAACTCAGGTTCCTTTGCTGGTAGTAGAACTGGGGGCGAATCACTAAGACCATCTTCTTCAACCACTTCATCCACCATGGCTGCAACTTCTCCATCAAGTGAAATTTGGTCCCATTTTTCTGAAGGACCCTCCTTGTACCCAGGATCTGCACGAGAGAGAAGACGAAGTGAGCTATGAATGTACACCAAGTTCTTTGCTTTCTTTGACCTTAATCGGTTCCTCTTTAGTGAATGAATAAAACCATAAGTACTCCAATTTCTCTCACAAGATGAAGAGCGGTTACTTGTGAGAGTAGTCTTATTACAAATGGTTGCAATTCAGGAGTTTCACCTCCATGGTTCCACCACCACTCTATAGGGTCTCTCTTTGCTTGTATATCATATAAAGCTTCCATGGAAGAAAAATCACCATGCCCACATGAAAACTTATTCCATTGACTCCTCATAATTGACGCTTCCTCACCTTGGCCATAAATCATTTTTATTGCACTCCAAAATCCCTTCATTACCTCTATATCCTCATATGGAGCCCTCTTATTGGTCACTTGTATATTATGCCATTTAGGATTTTAGGCATAGGCAACACAATGAAGGGGTGTGTTAAGTTTGTTCCATCTTCCATGTAACTTTTCTTCTATCAAAGGATATAGAGAAAGATCTTTTGCATCTGTTATTTTCTTTATTCTTTCACACATGGAATCTATTTCTTAATAAATTTCTCCCAAACATGGCTTGTTTGAATCTGCAAATTTGATCACCTCACATATGGGCTTAATAAAGTCCACAACAAATTTAACATCAGCCCAAAACTAGTCATCAAGGACCATACCTATCACCTCAACTACAACATCTAATGTAGATTGCCTCCAAGCTGCCCATGCATCACTAACTATTGTGGAATACAAAGCTCCTTTCACTTCACAAAGACAATCAAGGAGAATAAAATAAGAAGCAAACTATGTATCAGCTGGTTTTAGAAGTTCCACCTTGGCAAATTTTCGATAAATGGCTTGTGTGTGGTGATGGTTACATATGAACATCTATATTTTTTTGCGCTTTTCTATGAGATCTGAAATCCACTAGAACTTGCCAATATCTTTGAGTGCATTATTCAACGAATGCACACAACATGGTGTCCAAAATATATGCTTGTACTTTTTTTGCACCAACATCCCTGCTACTTTACAAATAGGGGCAGCATTTGTAACAATTTGGACTGCATGTGATGCCCCCACCTCCCCAATGTCATCACATAGCTGGTTAAAAAGAAACTTTGCATTTTTACAAACAGGGGCAGCATTTGTAACAATTTGGACTGCATGTGATGCCCCCACCTCCTCAATGTCATCACGTAGCTGGTTAAAAAGAAACTTTGCATTTTTTTCTTGCCCTAAACAATCTATTGCCTTCAAAAAATAAGGCCCTTTGCTGCATGTTACCATGATATTAAGTAGTGGACGATTTCTAGCATCTGTCCACCCATCCATCACAATACTGCATCCTTCTATAGCCCACTCTTTTCATTGGTGTAGTTTGTTGCTCTAATCGATTTTTTTCTTTATAAATTACTAAATTATAGTAGTGCAAAACATACCCAGGTGGTTTATACTCAGCTGGTCCATTAATGATAGCTTGGACCATCTCTCTATAGAAAGGTGAGTGGGCAACATTAAATAGTATTCCATTTGCATAAAAGAAGCGTGCAATCGCTGCATCAACTGCTTCTCAATCTTGCACATCAAATAATCTTCCAATGGGGTTTGAGCTACCAATGTTTGGTCTCTTGCAAGAACATTATGCTCGTACATCTCTAGAAGACGCATCCACCTCTACCTCTCTATTTTGATTTTGAGTTGCAACAATTGCCCCTGTTGTTGAAGCAATAGAGCTCAAATTAGAAACTTTTCCATCAGCCCTTTCTTGATCCCTCACAACATCATATCGTTGTACCTCATTTGGACAAGGATCAACACCTTTTCTAGGTATGTGAAGGAAATGAGCCCTCACCCTTGTGTAAGTACCTTGCCATGACATTTCACATAACTTACATGTGATCGTGGTTGTTCCACCTGAACCCTTCAGCCCCGAAACACGGTCACAATACTTGCATTAAACTGGGCGTGGAAAGTTGGAAACTAAAGAGGTGTATTGCTAGGCTGGGCGTGAATATTCTAAAGATACTGGAGCAACTAACACCTTCCTTCCTTCCTGCCGTGGCATTTTATGAAGTCATGGGTTTGAGAAAAGGGGTTGTGAGTTGCAATAGCGGGGCTATATCTTAAAAGTCTTAAAGTTAAAGTTAGTTAAAACGTACTACAATCTGGTGCAGATTCCTTTAACTGCTGAGAAATGATGCCCTCCTCCACAAAAAATAGATGCCCTCCTCCACAAAAATTGTAGCTCCCCTTTACAATGCAGAAGTCGCGGCTGAGAAATGATGAAATGAGTTCTAAGTTTGACTTTTAACCTTTAAAGTTTTAAGTTTTTCATGTTTTTTTAAAAAAAAGAGGTTGGTAGACGTCGTTTTATTTTCAGGAGACTACAGAAGACCTTTGCCTGCATCTCATTAGTTTGGAGGCATCTCTAGGTACATCTCCAACACCAGAGATGCGTCCCAACCTCCGAGACGCATCTCAGGGGGAAGGAGACGTGTCTCCCATTAACCTTGGAAATACCTATTGACTATCCAAGTGGCTGAGTGATAAAACCCAAATAATGAAATTTAGAATAAATTAAAGGCACATAAGTGGTTCCATAAGAAACACAAGCTATCTCGTTGTCTATTCACATAAATTGGGAAATATGTTTCCCCAAATTTTGATTGCAGGTTGGCTATGAAACATGAATCGAGTAAATATCATTATCCATCCCTAAATGCTGGGAACAAACATTATGACAGTGATGAGAAAAAGAGGAAGGAACTTGTCCTCCAAAACCACCATTTAAAGAGAAGAAACAAAAGGGTGAAGAGGAGGATTACCACAAGATGAAAAATGGAACCAGCTGACACTTGAAAGTGCCAAAATTTCACTCTTTGATTAGTATGAGAAGCAAAAGAAGGCATTGGATCCGTAAGCAACACTCATTTTATTTTCATTGCCGATAAATAAAATTAAGAAGTCAAACTTTTGATCAACATGAATCACCAAACTAAAGGTAGCCTCAAAGACAAAGCTGATGATTATGATGCATCTCGATTCTCAACCTTGTTCTGTGTTCTTAGACTATAAGAGTTAGGGATAGTCATGTTATGTCTGATTTAGTGAATTCATTTCATTCCAAAAAAAGGTTGTTAAGATGATTAAAAACATTAGACATTCAAGAAAGTATATGTGCCTATCATCAATTTTACATTCTTTCTCAAGGTCATCCAACCCCATTACAATTGAGTACCTAACACTGTAGAACAAATAAGAAGAGCAGAATTCTTTTGCAGGATACAAGTTTTAGCCCTCCTTTCTTTTTACAATATAAATACAAATAGCTTATTTATATACATGAAAATAAAATTCAAAATATAATTGAGACTAATATCTCATGTCAGCTGCAATACTTAATGTCCAAAGTCAAACCATTGTTTGATTGACTGATCCTTACAAAATATGCATATAGTAGAAACCAAGTTACATCTATGATGCATAATATTTATCATTTATCATTTTTACAGGCCATAGATACACTTAGGTGAATAGCATGTTCACAGTGAAGTCATTTTATTTCTCTATTTGCATTAGTTAAATATATACCAGAGATAGTAATTACTATATTAAAAGAAATGCATACGAATTTGTAACAATGAAATTATAAATTGCATTATGAAACTGGAAAACATAAATTAGAAATATGAATAGAATATTGATAATTTCCAACCTACTCTTATTATGATTTATAGAAAAACAAGGACACGCTTGATAAATGAACATTTATTAATCATATGATGAACTTCTAAAATGGAAAAATGGCAAGCATCCCTTCGGTGGACTAAAACAAAGGATCAAACAGGTTCAATCCATACATACCAATCCAATCCATGCCATAAATTTTATAACCACAAGAGTTCAATTGCCTTGCAAAACGTGTATATCTCCCACTAAACCACCATCATGAAATCAAAATGAGATATATAAAACACCATGAAAATCCATAATAATATTATATTGGAACTTTTGCTACAGCCTACAACCAGAGCATAATAAGAAAGAACAAGCTCACCAAGACTAAATCATTACTTACCAGTGTTCATTGAGACCATGTAAAAGAATTACCAATGCCCTGAAAAACCCATGAAACAAAAATAGGAATTAACCTTTGAAAAAAAAGAAAAAAAAACTGGCCACAAAAGACAAGCTACTACTAAAATCACATTTTATCTAAATGCTCTGAAAAAAAACATGAAACAAAAATAGCAATTAATTTCCAAAAATAAAAAATTATCTAGAGCAAATGACAAGCTACTACTAAAATCGCATTTTATCTAAATTCCCAGAAAAAAACATGAAACAAAAGTAGCAATTTACCAATTAATCTTTTAAAATAAAAAATAACTGGAGCAAATGACAAGCTAGTCTTAAAACCACATTTAATATAAATCATAATTTTTTGATTAAAAAAAAATCACCAATGAGAAGACAGAAATTTATTACTTAACACAAGTCACCTTCTTAATAATGATAAGAAAAGAAAAACATCTTTTCAGGAAACACCAGTTATACTTATACCTATTGGTTATTATTATTACCAAACAGAGATTAATTTTTCTTGGAATGAAACAGGATTGAATTCGTCCTGACCATTATTTGTTAATTGCTTCTTAAAACAAATACCTTCTCACTGTATTTATGTCTGGTACCACAAATACTAGGGAATGCAAGTTGTGATAGTTCATGATCACTTTTACATATATACTAAATTTTATTTAATATGTTATTATAAAAGAAATCTTTATTTTTTCATATTTTTGAAGACAGGGTATTATATTTATTTTTATAGTCTTGTTGTATGTGGATTGAGAAGGCCAAGTTTGCTCCTGAGGTTAGTGCTAAGGTTTAAACCTAAGCAGAAGCTCTGATGTTTTCAAAAAGCCTTCATATGCCAAAAAGGTGTGTTAGTTTTTTGAAAATGCCTTATTCCTTTCTATGAATTTTGAATTTTTGAATTTCTTCATAATTTAGTTCTTTTTTTTTTTCAAATTCATGTCATACGAGAAGTTCTTATTTTTTGAGAAATTGATCTTGATCTGGTCCCCAGCAAGTGATATTGTAGGCCACAAGCCAAGGAGGGATGGGACACATGCCACAATTGATGCATGTGTCTAGTATTCAAGGAGAGAAGACTTGGCTTCTTAGCTAAGGATTATTGTATTATGGAATGGAGGGTTGCTCCCTGACTAATGACATCAAAAAAGATATAAATTAGTATGAAATTAGATTAATTATTTATCTATAGGACACCATATTTAGTCATTCAAATTTCACAACACAAATCCTGACCAAACTCCAATCTTAATTATACAAGTCCAGGAGTTTAAAATGTGTTGTAGCCAGTTAAAATTGTACATGAAATTTGGAAATAAGAACACCAAGTAAAAGTTAGCATATTTAAGTCGATGAATTTGTTATAGTATCATCATTGACTGGCCATGCACTAGCAATCTCTAAGAAATCTAGCTAGGGGTACTGCCCTTGATGTTGAACCACTCTAAACCTATCGAAGAATAGCTAAGATGGGCATTCAACTTTCAATTGCTTTAGAAGTCCTCCATGACCAATTGCCAGTTTAAATCCTTTTGAAAGGAAACGGTTTAGGCAAATTGGTTTGGGAATCACTAAAATATTGAAGTTGGTTGGGTAGAGTTTTCAGCTATATTTAAGAGTAGTTGGTTAGCAAATTCAAAAAATAAAAGCAAAGTGGAGCTATTAAAACATTAAAAAATAAAACCCTGACAGGAATTGCAGGGTAAAAAATCATGGCCATTCATGGTCCCAATCCCCAAGGAAAGTCACTGTCAATGTATATTCCATTTAGCAAAATTGATTCAAGGAAGATGGAAAGGGGAAAGAAGAACATGCACCTTTCTGGCAAAGATAGGACTTGGGAGATCATTTTATGTTTTGTAAGCTGGTGATCACCCATACCTAAGACCATTACATTTTTTTTTTTTTTTGTTCCCTTTCTTGCTGCTATTTTTAGATATGATCATATATGCAGCTACTACGTAGTTAATCTGAAATCCACTTTCCATTTTACAATATTAAGATACTGGGCTTGCTTCATATATAATTAAATTATATTTAGATATTACTGTAATGAACACTAGAAGGGGAATAGTAACAGCAGAACTGAGAACAGTATAATTTTTCAGACTCCAACAGGTTGCAGACCAAACATTGGTAGATTGCACCTAGGATGCTTGTTGGTTCAGCTCAAAAACACTCATCGAGTTATACAGATAACGTGTTCCGGGAACCAAATCTTCACATGTACTATAGCCGGCTAGCTATTGCAAAGCGTTTGGGAAAACCCTCCAACAGATAAATACATGTCAAAATGCACCTCATTCGGTGATTGTTGTTTTTCACTTTTTTCCTATCTGGTTTATACCCTGTTGATGGTTCCTTTCAATCTGCCCGCTTTACAATAATTTGCAATAGTATATCCTAGAACACGAACAGTGCAAAGCAAGACAATTAAACAAACCTTGGTAGATGTTTTTTTTAATTTGAACACCCCTCCAAACAATCTTTGTGCACCTTGACAAATTCTACCAACCAATATTGGCCTAAAGTACATTACAAATCATAAGCCTCATCTATTAATAATATTTATATTACTGTATAATTAAAGTTATTGTACCTATATTTCTATTTTTGTGATCTACTGAACGTGTCAAATATATTGTAGGAAGCTGGCAATCGTAACCTGTGCAACAAAAGCCACCTACTACAATGCTGAGTCAATATTTATGACATGGACAAAGATACGTACTATGCTGTCTTGTCTAGGACGACACCTACCATGTAACCTGTTGTAAAACGTAACTTTGATGTTTCCTTCGAGATAAAAGATTCATTCCTCCCCACATGAATTGGAGAAAAAGTAGGTAAACATTTTCTAGATAAACTTTACATAACAGTAGAGGAGAAAAGTTATGTATGAAAAGTAGCAATGATTGACTCACTTTGCATCCCGATTTAGTGGCGTCCAGGACTGGGTAAAAATAGTCTCTCCTCTTGAACTAATAAAAAGGCGATGCTTCCAAGCAGATCCATCAAACGACCGACTTTTCATGGCAAGGGCCCGCCTTCTGCAAACTTCTTCTTCCTCTTCTTCGTCTCTGCGGATATTCCTTCTCCACCGACTAGATTTTTTTTTCCCCGAAGATGATTTCAAAAGCGAAGCTTGGCTCCTACCTTCCTCTGTTTTCTCAGACGAAATTCCACGGTGATGAAAAGACATTAGAATTAAAAAAAACAGGGCATATATGGAAAGCGCTTGTCTCTTCAAAAATCTGAGAGAAAACAAGGCATTTACGCGGCCACTCGCACCCGAGGGCAGAATCACCGCACAAGTATCTCGTGCCATCGCCACTGTCGCCAAATTTGGCTTCGATTGCCATGCTCTGATTTTCACCCTGGGTTTCAATTTCTGCTTCGGTTTATCCCGCCTAGGGCAGCATAAATTGCCGTGCGGAATCAGAGTCCGCTCTGGAACCGCGGTACTCCGCAGGATCAACATACAAACTGACCAAAAGCTGGCTCAATATAAATCAAACTCTTAGAAAAAATAATCAAATTTAGTCTAATTTGAACCGAATTGCTATAAATTTATTAGATCCTTGTGAAAACACGCAACAAAACTTAAGCGAAAATATCTCAATTGAGAACAGAACGGCTGGAAGTTTTGTCAGTCAACTTCTAATCCTTCGAAACACCTGGAAAGGGCCTCCAAGATTAGGATCAATTCTCTGGAGCATTCGACTGATAAAACTAGAGGATGCCACGCGTTTGGCGTAAGAAAGGCAACTGCGTTCACCTCAAATTCAGGACCACATATATTGTTGAGAAGTTCATTAAAGAAGCCAACTAAACTATGTAAGGTGTAGATTCATTCCCCACAGCATGGAGTGGATGTACACCGTCCCGTACAAGTTATTTGAGCCACTTCTCGTTGGAGGTCAACGATATATTTAGTCTTTAAATACGGCATTCATTACAAAGTTCAAATATTTGAACATTGGAAGGTGTCCGGTCAAAAGTCATTTGAGTTACTTTAATCAATGCATTAAAAAGTTCAAATATTTGAACATTGTAAAGTGTATATGCAAAAGTTATTTGAGTTAATTTAGGCAATTCTTTTAAATTTTTGAGTGTTTTTGTTGATTTCATTGTTTAAATATTTTTATTTTTTATTAGTATGAAATAGTTTGGTTTGAATTAGATGAGGTTATAAATAGGGGATCTCATTTTTTGCATGAACAATTGCATTAATGTGAATAGTCTAAGCTCGCGAGCCTAATAGTTCAGTAGAGTTTTTGGAGCATAAAATAAAGGTCACGAACACCCACAACTTTAATACTAAGGTTCAAGCCTACAAGCTTATTGGATCGGCAAGAACAGGGGATCACAATGGTCCAACAAAGGTTTGACCTTGGTGACAACAACAATGCCACGACTTAACCATTGTATTATGCTATGAACGACAAATTTTATTGTTTAAAATGTTAATAATATAAATATTCTTATATTTTTTTTAATTAAACATAAAAAGATAATTTGGGATTTTCTTTTATAATGTTGGAGATAATATAATTTGGAAATTGGAAAAATAGTAAAATAATAAGGGGTTGAAATTATGTGCAATGTTTCATGAAAAATATATGATTTGATTCTTATTTTGTAAGCATTTTGTTTCAAATTTTATGCCCAATTTTTTTGTTATTGACCCAAATAAGTCTATAATTCGTGTAATCGTTCTCTTTTTTTGGATTGCTAAATTTTTTTTAAAGATAATTCATCTTCTACAATATTTTTTTTCTTTCATACACTTTTCACAATAAAAATAGAGAATAAAGTAATTCATCTATTGTATTGTTATTTTTATTTTCTTTTCATCTAATTTTCTTATTAAAAATGAATATTTTGTTTTTAGGTAATTCATTTTCTGCATTTGTGGTTTTGTTATCATTTCACAATGATCATTATTAACAACTTATCGATATTAAATAAAAATGTGTAAGAATAAAACTTTGGTAGTACCTTGTTACATACAATTAAATTTATTTTAAAGTTTGTTAGTTCACTAGAACTCTATCTTCTTTTAATATTAAAAAACAAATGTTCCCTTTTTTCTTATTATCATTGTTTCTTCTCTTCTATAAAAATAAATATTTTATAAGTCAAAATTTTATTTAAAACTTAATCTATACCTCAATCATGGAATACACAAAATTAAACTCAAATTGATTAGCATACATGAATTTAGAACAATTTTATAATTCTAAACATGTTTTTTACATGAACAAAATGTTATGTTAAAGTTATTTACAAGTTGTTTGAACCAACAAACTCTAAGCTCTAAATGACCCATTGCATCCCATATAGCCATGCAATGCTCCAATGTGTCACCTTTGACATGGCACAAGTGTTTTATCTAGACATCTTAAGTAGAGTGCCTCCTATTTTTTATGTACAATGCCCTTGATTTCATGATAAAACTATTATTTTTCAACCTCAATGCTCTTCTATTAATGGAGTTCAAGTGAGTACAACATTTTTTTCTCAACATGTCGTAGACTAGGTCATGATACCAATTGTCATTTGTAATAGATTGCACTAAATACTATTGACATGCAATTTGACAATCAACTTCAACCAGGACCTTGCTTAATCTTTATCCTCTTACCATTTTCATGGAACAAGTTTTTAAATCAAATTCTAGTAAAATAGTTACCAATTGCCCTTACATTGTGTGAGTTTATTTTATTTTAACATAATCTTTATTGTAGGGTTATGTACAATAACAAATACATGGCTTCTCAAAATATAATATATGAACATTTTAATTGCTCTAACTAACACAAATTTCCATTTGTCTATATTTAAATATCAACACCCTACAAGGTGCACTAATAAACACTATTGGTGTTTCATCTCCAAATTCTTTTTCTTGAGTTAGAATTTTTTCACTAAAATATTCATAAGAAAAATGATAGATGTAGAAAGGTTGAATATAGTTCATGCTTATTAACATGAGAGTATTGACATTTAACTTCTTAATGTCAACAAAAGTAGTTTGTGTTTTGGTACATCATGTTAGGAAATAATGTATTCAACCCACAATCTTAATCCATTTCCTACATAACACCATGAGAGATAAACATGCATACTGTTGGAAATTGAATTGCATCAAATGGTTGTCATTGATGTCAACATAGTACTGAATGTATGAGATGGTTACCGAAAGGTATTCCCTATTGAAGATGATCATTATATGTGGTTCGGTATGTAGGTTGGTCTGATATGTTAGTTGGTTCGGTATGTTGGTTTTTAGGTTCGGTTTCTACTGTGAGACAAGCTATGATTCTGATATTCAAATATCTTGGCCAACCTAGTGTGTGCAATATATTATGTGGACTAATTATGTTTTATGGATAATTTGTGGACATAAGAAATGTGTTAACCTTATATGGTGCCGACCTAATTGATGAATTAAATATACATATATATGAGACTCTCCAGAAAAAGAAAGAGAGAGGTGTGTGGGAAAAGAGCGAAGTAGAGTGAGCAAAGCTGACAAAGATAATAAAGTGTGTGTGCATGATGTGAGTTTAATTGAGTTATCAGTTGAAGATCATAACAGAATTATTGAGCGACTATTGAAATGAAGTACTACTTATATAGAGCTTCATTCGAAACTGAACTCGACACAAGGGTAATCCATTAGTTCATACTTTTGGTAGTAAGACATAACTTGATGCAAGCACAAAATTCTACTCACAAACTCACAATGCAATATAGCCTCTATTGCAAAAAAAACAACTCATAAAACCCAAAGAAATGCAAACACATTAAATATTTTATTGCATTCAATAAAATTGAGACAATTGCATTATTTTCTCAAAAGAAAAAAGCTTCAAATATGCTCCACATGCTCTTCCTATAGCTCCCTTTCACTTCCCCTATACTTCTCATTTCATTTCTCCTAAATTTATGCACCTTTGCTCTTCAACTCCACATTGCCCTCTTCTTCTTTTTCTTGCACAAAGCTTCTAAAAACCCATCATATCTTTTCCATCACTTCTCCCTGATTATCACTAATCTTTTAAATCGCCAACATGTGTTTTTTGCACCTTGTTCTCAACTTTTCAAATCATTTTGAAATTTTTAATTTTGTTACCATATGAGAAAGTTATGGCCATTTTACTGAGACTAGATCTCACAGGCACGACCCCAAATCATCTTTCTCTCCCCTACAGTCAAACTTCCATAATGCCCTCCTATTCCTTCTTGAACATGGATTTTCTCTTTTTGGCTTGAGAATTCAATGGCATTCAAAAAAAATCTTCCCACTTTACACCCACTTTCTTCATTCCATTAATGCCCATCATTCCAATCTTCCAACAAGGTGCAATTTCAAATTTTCTGAATGGAGTTATAATATTACAATAAATGTCCACACAAGCTTGGACATTGAAGTTTTTCCTTTTTTGAAAAATCAACACTTTTCAAACATTTTTTAAACAATTACAAAGTGAATCAATTAATTAATTGATTCTTCCCAATCCCTACATCTAACCTTACTAAGTTGGAGGAGTTGAGCATTAAAATAATAATGCATGCAACCAAAAACTAAAAACAAAACAAAAGCATAAAATGTTAAAATATTTTTGGTTGTGCAGGATTGCTTGGTACCCCTAGATGATCCTACATCAAACACCTAGGGTAATTGAAATTTTTCATGAGTTGAAATCTCATGAACATTTGAAGACCATATGTTTGATTTGGATCCACCGTTCTTCCTTATCCTTCTGAATTTTTCTCTTTCTCTTCTTCCAACATCTTGTTGGAACATTCATCATCCTCCTCCAAAGAATCTTTCATTCCCTTTTCTCCTCTTTCATGGGTTTTATCCCATCATAAACTGGCCACCTCCACCAAATCTCACCTGTGGCATCTTTTATAGCTTCTACATATAAATATGCTACATCCACACACCAATTTGCAACTACATAATCTCTCTTTCTATCTTCTTGCACTAACTCCTTATGAAAATTCATATCAACTACTTCATCACACAATGTAGAAAAATAAAAATTTACCTCTTCATCAATGTTGCTTCATGTCCATCACCATGTCTTCATTATACTCTTCCTCTGCTGCTATAACTTCTACCTCATCATCATCTGCTGCAATTTCTCTATGTTCTTTATCCTCTATATCTATCTTTATCTCCTCAAGATTTAAATCTTCTTTTAACCACCTATCTATTCTTTCCATCTCCTTTACCAATAGGAGATTCTCTTCAGTTTTGTCAATTTCTTCATCAATTTTTGGTCCCTTCGTATGCAAATATTCTTCTCCATTATCGTTGTCTATTGTAGCCTTATTGTGCTCTTCAACCTCTACCACCATCTCATTCTTGTTCTCCTCCGTGTCTTCTAAAATACATACTTTTGTTGCTACAATCTCACTATCTTCTTCATCCTTTATAGGGGTTCCTTTTACTTCTTTTTCCTTCTCTCTTGGGCTGCAACACTCATTTTCTCTACTCTTCTTCTCACTATCCTCTTTCTTCTTCTCGCTTTTCTTCACCAATATCCTCTTATCTTTTCCAATATTATTCTTCAATTTATCTATGATCATCTTTATGTTTCTCACTTCCTCACGAACCATTTGTTCCATCTTCTCAAACTTTTCATTTTTTTCTTTCTCCCAATATCGTTCACAAAACAATATTCTTGCAAGTCTTCTCACAACCCATCCCATCTTGTCTGCTGCAATCTCACCTCAACTCACATGCTCTGCATTTCCACAACTTGTCCTTCTTGGCTCTCAATTTCTCAAGACTCCTTGCACACCTACAACAATCCTCTCGAGCTTCTTGGACAACTCTATTGTGCTTCCTCTATCCACCCACCAGTCCTGGCATAAGTTTCCTCACGTTCGATGATTTTCTTATGCACTTAGAACCTCTGGCTATGATACCATTTGATGCACGAACAAACTACTACTCACAAACTCACAATGCAACATAGTCTCTATTGCAATAAGAACAACTCATAAAACCCAAATAAATGCAAACACATTAAAAATTTTATTGCATTTAATCAAATTGAGACAATTACATTATTTTCTCAAAAGAAAAAGGCTTCAAATCTGCTCCACATGCTCTTCCTGTAGCTCCCTTTTGCTGCCCCTATAATTCTCATTTCATTTCTCAAAAATTTATGCACCTTTGCTCTTCAACTCCACATTGCCCTCTTCTTTTTTTTCTTGCATAGAGCTTCTAAAAACCCTTCATATTTTGTCCATCACTACTCCTTGATTATCACTAATCTTTTCAAATGCCAACATGGGTTTTGTGCACCTCGTTTTTAGTTTTCTAAATCATTTTGAAATTTTTAATTTTGTTACCATATGAGAAAGTTATGACCATTTTATTGAGACTGGGTCTCACAGGAACGACCCCAAACCATCTTTCTCTCCCCTGTAGTCAAACTTCCATAATGCTCCCTTATTCCTTCTTGAACGTGGGTTTCTCTTTTTGGCTTGAGAATTCAATGGCATTAAAAAAAAAAGCTTCCCACTTTACACCCACTTTCTCCATTCCATTAATGCCCATCATTCCAACCTTCCAGCAAGATGCAATTTCAAATTTTCTGAATGGAGTTATAATATTACAATAAATGTCCACACAAGCTTGGACATGGAAGTTTTTCCTTTTTGAAAAATCAACACTTTTCAAACATTTTTTAAACAATTACAAAGTGAATCAATTAATTAATTGATTCTTCCCAATCCCTACATCAAACCTTACTATGCTGGAGGAGTTGAGCATTAAAATAATAGTGCCTGCAACCAAAAAATCAAAACAAAATAAAAGCATAAAATGTTAAAATATGTTTGGTTGTGCAAGATTTCTTGGTACCCCTAGATGCTCTTGCATCATAACTCTTGTATTTTGGTAGTTAGCCATCTTTTGTATCTCTGTGTTATAGCCCTGTGAATAGTGAGTCCTTATTTCAGGCAGTGAGCCTTTTTGTAATCGATATTGATATTCTCTATAGTGTGAGTTAATCCTCACTATGGTTTTTCCCTCACTGGGTTTTCCATGTAAATCTGATGTTACTGTGTTTATGTGATGACTTTTAGTTTTGCACTTAATTTTTAATCAATTAATTAATCTTTAATTGATTATTAGTCTAATTTATTTTCATGCACTTAAGCTAAACTTATGATTGCTTTATTAGTTGAGCTAATGTTAGATCATTATGTCACATATCATGTGATGTTGACAAGTTTGTCATGATCTGATCTCTTTCTCATTCAGGGTTTTGCTCTTATAAGCACTCAACCCTCATTGTAATTATCTCGAGCTTTTATATCTTCTTGTGAGTCTCTTACTTTTGTAGCTTTTTCTTGTTGAGGAATATTGCATATATTGTTTGCAAATCTCTTGCATGGAAGGTGTATTTGTTTGTTGTTTGATCCTGTGGCTCGTGGTTTTGTGTTTGTTTCACAATTCTAACATGGTATCAGAGCATGGATTTAGCAAACCCCTTCTCGATTTGTGAGGTTTTTTTCTTCAACAAGGGTTGCAGGCTTCAGATTTGAATCCCCTTTGCTTTTTTTGCAAATTTTGGAGGTGGGCATTTTTTGGTGCATTTTGGTGTAAAAATTACCTCACCATTAGATTTAGAGTTGTTGAGAAATTCGAATTTGGCTTTTGTTTTGCCTAATTTGGGTTCCTAACGCTAGATCTACAAAGGTTTGAAGTGGTTGCTTTGTTTCCAGATTCAGAGGGTAGCTGCAATTTTGGTGCATTTTGAGCCAAAACGAAGGTTTCCATTGCACTTAGAAGGCCCAAAAACCTTAAGATCACCTGTCAAATCATCAATTTTGGTGTTTGGAGTTTCTGAGGCAAAATATTTTTTGCTTTAAGAGTCGTACGGCTCCTGTACGACTCCTTCAACATGATCTTAAAAAAAAAATCGCAAAAACCAAAGGTGTACGATTTTTTTTATAAATTTTGATTTTTTGAAATTTATTAAAAAGTACATAAAAAAAGAGGTAGTTTTTTAAATTTTGGGGCAAATTATTTATCGATGGGCAGTGTATTAATTTTTTTGGGCTGCATTAAATTCATGGTACCCATAGGGTACTTACCTTGCGGGCCTCATGCATCCCCCTGCCGATACTTTTAGTAGCCGGTGGTGACCTTCCTACTGCCTCTCTACCATTCAACTATCCAAATTGCTCGACAACTTTTACAAACCAACACCCATTCATTTTTTCGACTAACTATGTTCTTCTTGGCGGCATCCAATTTTTTCCTGGGCGACCAATCTTTTCAATCAACGATGATAGAGAATATTTCATCCATAGATAGAATATACTGACAAATTTTTGATTTGCAGGAGATCAAATTTTTTTCTAGGCCTAGGTAATATTCCACGGAATATTTTGCTGACATCAACATGATGTCAGTGGTATGACAGCTTGCATGGCCCTTTGACCCCTTGTTTGGCCTTTAGGGAGTGATTTTTTCTTTTGGCCATAACTGGGGCATATGATATCCTTTTTCAACAAACGAGATATCATCAGAAATTTGGTTATGCCAACTTTCTAGTGGTGTGGGTCTCATCACTTTATTTTGTTGTTGGTACATTCTATAGCCTATTGAATTCAGAGGAGCCGTTTTCAGTCTCGAGCTCGTAACTTTTGACCAGTTTCTTTGTTTTTCATGATTGTAGCAGCGTTGGAATCGTCTTTTAGAGCTCTACAATTTTATTCATGAAAGTTTTCTAGATTGTTCTCTAGGTATATTTTATTTAGATTTTTGTGTTTTTTCACTCTAGTGATTTACTTGGATGTTTTAGCTCCTGGAAACTTTTTGTTTGCATAGGATGACTCATTTTTGGTTGTTCTATATGTATTTCCAGTTTTCTATCCTATTTGGGCATTGTAGACATCTTTTTCATGCACATTCTTATTATGTAGATGCACTAAGATAAAGTGCCATTCTAGTGTATATTGTTTTTGGGGATTTCACACATCTTGTTGTGCCTATTGTATTTGCACTATGATATAAAGTGCCATGGGGGGGTTGATGATTGCCTTTGGCTTTCCATCACACCTTTTTCAAGTGAGTGTCCCTTCCACAACAATAGTGAATCTAAGTGATTATTGCCTCATGCGTGTGTGCATTAGTTTGCATACCCTTTTATTTGTAGGTTGTTTGTCCTACATGCAATTCTTGGTTTCACACAGCTTCAGTGTTCTTGTCAAAGGCTCTCCCTTTTTCAGCATTATGGGGGTTTTTCTACTGTCGGTGCTAATGCTTCCCTAGTTTCGCATTGGAGTGAGCTATGTATACAATATTTTTTCTTATGTACTTTCAGATGCAACGTACATCATTGGTTGGTTACATGCATTTCAATGAGATGGATCACTTACCATATGGACACTCTTGCATTCCTATTTTTGGAGGTTCTTCCTTCGACACTATATCAATCATCTTTTGACAACATTCTATAGCTTCTATCATACTTCTGGATGTTCTACATGTTCCTAATTTTTAGGACATTGTCTTGTTTGGAGGTTTCTTCAGTCCTTCACTTGGCTTTCATCTCTTTTTGGAGTGGAGTTTTTCCCATGAGGTTTTCTCTATTTCTTTGCATTATAGAGATCTTATGTTTGTACATGGGTACCTTATTTTTCCTTGTTTTTTGGGACCCATCATGCATTCTTTTTAGGGTTTTTGGATACTCCCTAAGTTCATCTTAAGAGGGGGTGTTAGAGTTATCATGCATTAGCGAATAATTAATTAATCTTTAATTGATTATTAGTCTAATTTATTCTCATGCACTTAAGTTAAACTTATGATTTGTTTATTAGTTGAGCTAATATTAGATCATTATGTCACATCTCATGTGATGATGACACTTGTCCTGATCTGATCCCTTTCTCATTTAGGATTTTTCTCTTACAAGCACTCAACCCTCATTGTAATTATCTTGAGCTTTCATATCTTCTTGAGAGACTCTTACTTCTGTAGCTTTTTCTTGTTGAGGAATGTTGCATATATTATTTATAGATCTCTTGCGTGGAAGGTGTATTTGTTTGTTGTTTGATCTTGTGGCTCATGTTTTTGTGCTTGTTTCACAATTCTAACATGATTCACCCCCCTCTCAGTTGTGCTATTCAACAATTGGTATCAGAGCTTGGTCTTTTGGAATAAGTTTAACAACTTGAAGGAGATCTTGGTAGGTTGAACTAAATGGTGAAGGGATTTGACTTGGATGAAGAATTAAGATTAGAAACTTTAGAGTTCAAAAATGAAGAAAATGTCAAGCAAGTAGATGAATATATTCAGAAACTAAGGAATCAAATCCAAAAGTTCAAATAAAAATGTAAAGAAGTCAGTGAAGAACAAAGAAGTCAAAACCCTAACTGGGTTAATAGGAGATCAAAGAGCACTTCTAATTCATACTATAATCAACCCTGTGATAAGGTATGTGACATATGACATTTCATATAAGATCTATTTTAGAAATAGGGAAGGTTCTACTTCTACGATTATTGTTTATGTTGTGCATCAAATGGTTGAAAAGAATGAGGATTTTGATTTGTGTGAGTTACTGAGGAATCAATTAATGGAGAGTATTACTATGAAAAAGAATGACAATTACCCTTTTCGTTTGGATCTCTGGTTATATGTTTGATGATGTATTTTCTAAAATCATTACCATTGAAAGAGAATGTTGTGTGGAAGTCAGTTATACCAGTTGGGAAGCAAGTCTACCAATAACTAGAATGTCTAGTAGAAAAAGGAAAGATTTGTAAAGAATACTTTGTAAACAAAATAAATATATGGTGTTCTGGCATGGTTTCTAGTTCGATTGAAATATCTAAAGTAGGATCCTCCTCCAGAAAGAGGGAAGCAAGAAGAATCATCTTAAGTTCTCCTCCAGAAATAAAGAAGCTAAAGACAGAGAAAGACTTGAAAAGGAAGCAAAAATTATAGAAGCATTTGATCTGGTATCAACAGATGATGATGAAGAAGACTTTACTAAAGAGAAGGTGTTAAAGATCCTTGGGAAATTTGATGGACTAAAGAAGATTGGAGATGTTTGGTTGTCATTACCATCATATGAACAAGATGAGATATCATATGCCTTGAATATTTACATAATTCATAATGATATTGATCTTAGTGAATTGACAAGTGTTTTATCAGAAGTATTGATTGAGTAGATTGAAGACAGACCAAAGGCACAGTCACTTAGTGAAACAAAATAAAAATATGAGATTCAATTGGTCATGGAAGAAAGGTGTGAAAATGCACATAAGAGATTTTCTAAGAATATAAATGAATTGAAAACATGCATCAACAATGTAAATAGTGTGTATAGGTATTGTCTCCGATGGTGTATTGCTATTGAAACCTACAAAGCAAAAATTGATGCTATTGAGCTTGAGTTGGATTCTATTGGAAAAATATATGATATCCTTAATGAAAAGGATGGAGAATAGAAGAAAATGATCAATTCCTTGCAATCTTTGTGATGGAGTGGGATGGTATTGTGAAGAATTTTTGGAAAGTGAAAGAGATAATTGAGTTGAGATTGAAACCTCTTTCCGGTCTCCTTGTGGAAGCTAAGAAAAAACAACAAAATATCACTATCCCAGATACTCTTCTAGAAACAATTGATTTGATAGCAAAGAACAACAGTATTTGTTTAAACATCAGGTTGGCAGTGGATTCCTGGAAGACATTTCTTTTGAAACTAAAAGAAAAATACAAGGAGATATTTTAAGGGAAGAAGGATTGAGGTAAAGAACCATTTTTTATATCATTTTTGAAGACTATTTTTGTAAAAAATTTGAAGGGGGAGATAGATATTCTTTCTTTTCCATTGCTATCAAAATGGGGAGAGAAAGCATGTGAAAAGGAAAGAAAGCTAGGGAGAGAAAGCATGTGAAAAGGAAAGAAAGCTAGGGAGAGAAAGCATGTGAAAAGAATGAAAATCATTTCAGCTCATCAAAAGGGAAATAACTACAAAGGATGTTGTTGTTGGCTTTTCAAATCTTGTGTTGCCATCAATGACAAAGGGGGAGATTGTTAAAAATTGAATTGCATCAAATGGTTGTCATTAATGTCAATAGGTTTTCATTGATGTCAACACAATACTGAATGTATGAGATGGTTACCATAAGGTATTCCCTATTAAAGGTGATCATTTTATGTGGTTCGGTATGTTGGTTGGTTTGATATGTTCGTTGGTCTGGTATGTTGGTTTTTAGGTTTGGTTTCTACTACGAGACAAGCTATGATTCTAATATTCAAAGATCTTGGTTGACCTAATTTGTGCAATAGATTATGTGGACTAATTATGTTTTATGGATGTTTTTCCGACATAAGAAATGTGTTAACCTTATATGATTCCAACCTCATTGATGAATTAAATACACACACACACACACATATATATATGACTCTCCAGAAAAATAGAGGTACATGTGGGAAAAGAGTAGAGCAGAGTGAGCGAAGCTGGTGAAGATAATAAAGTGTGTGTGCATGATGTGAGTTTAATTGAGTTATTAGCTGAAGATTAGAACATAATTATTGAGCGACTACTAAAATACAGTACTACTTATATAGAGCTTCATTCGGAACTGAACTCAACACAAGGAAGGTGTAATCCATTAGTTCATACTTTTGGCGTACAAGCCATAACTCTTGTATTCTGATAGTTAGCCATCTTTTGTATCTTTAGATTGTATCCCTATGGACAATGAGTCCTTATTGTAGGCATCGAGCCTTATCTCAAGCAGTGAGCCTTATTTTAGGCAGTGAACCTTTTTGTAATCGGTATTGATATTCTTTATAGTGTGAGTTAATCCTCACCGTGGTTTTTCCCTCATTAGTTTTTCCACATAAATCTAATGTTACTATGTTTATGTGATGACTTTCAGTTTTGCACTTAATGTTTAATCAATTAAATAGTATCAATATCTTGTTTTGGTAAATGATTAAATGTTTAGTTTGGTGACAACTGATTCACCCCCCTTCTTAGCTGTCCTATTCAACACATACAAGTAACCACAATGCATAGATCAAATAGACCAACCATAAGATAACACAAGATATACCTTGGGAAAACCCCAGCCTCCAAAAGTATCCATACTCCAACATATTATTCTGCAATAAAGCAATACAAGAGTTACAATGAATACCTCAGAAGCATCAAGATTTTCAATACATCCTAATGTGTCCAAGCATGAACCCACACATCCCATGGCATGCTTACATATTCACTCCTCATAAAGACTTAATAATGACATCCCACTCACCTAGCCAACCTTAACCACTAAACATGTGCTTGCTTTTATAGATTCAATCTCACACAAATACAACCAAGTGGTAAGATAAAACCATGTGCCACAAAACCATGTGAACACAAAACTACTAATCCCTTATTTAATATTGGGTACTAAGTTTTCACTTTTTAAATATTTTCTCAATATTAAATTATTATTACATTTTTCCCACACATTAAATAATAATACAATGTTATAATACAACATAAGGTGGTCCCCAAATAATTACCTAGTGTGACTAACCACACCACTTAGGTGCATCACAACTAAATAATTATCTAATTACAACATTATAATATATCAAATTATGCAATAGTGTACAACACCATATCCCAACATTCTCCCACTTGTATACATTGCATAAGGGGTCAATCAATGAAATACACCATCATAATAGTCATACATGAAACCACATGAATCTCTAACATGCTCACATGCTCCATCAAGATACCTGCAATAAGAATAAAGTGACCACCATATCAAGCAAGAAATCTTCTCATCCTCCAATGTGCCACCTATGGAAGAAAATGAACATGCCAAGGTGAAGATGCACCAATCCAAGAACATAAGCATGAAATCCAAGTGATAAAAAGGCTCCAAACAAGCTGTTGTCGAGTGTAAGAACCTACATGATCAGAAATAGCATCCATAACACATGATAATACATCCAACCATCCATACCTTCAAGGTATCAATAACATCAGTAAACCCATGCCAAGAACATATGCAACCCATAAACTACAATCACAAGCTCCTTGTATCAAACCTGTCAATGAAGAACATAATGTCTAGGAACTCCCACTATTTAGGTAATGTCAAAGAATATCAAGTCTACCAATCAACACTATATCAAGGTGTGATAAATAATCAACAATAAAGTACCAAAAACATTAAAAATGATCCACACATGCAACCCAAATAACTGCATAATCTCTCACAACATGTTGTCACCATCCTCCCAAATCACATAAACATGAACCTCTAGGAAGGAACCATAAAAAGAGAAAAGGTTTTGTAAACCATAACATGTCCTACCAAAACCTCAAAAGTGAAATGATGTGTCAAGCATGATCTCCTAACAACCCCAAATGAGAAGCCTCAACAACACCCAAAACTACATTCAATCTCTTAGATCAAACAACATATGAAGCATGTAACAATGCCAACCATGGATGTAAGCCTCTCTAATCAAGAAGATTGAACTTAAAGTTAACCATTCCTAAGCCAAGGAAATCAACCCATAAACCATCTCCTAAACTCCTCATCAATAAATGATATCATGAACTCAAATGCACAAGGAGATAAGCATGCTAAACATCTCTCAAAATGAATCCTCCCAAACTAACTATCCATAGCTCAAGATCCCTATCCATGAAAGATAAATAAATAAAAACTCATGCTAAATAATTCTCAAATGAGTCTCCAAAATCAATCACCATGAATCAACTCATTCCCATGAGAAATCAAAGCATGAAACATATCACACTTGAAAGAAATAATGGGAAAATACCTCTCAAATGATAAATCACCGAGTAGACCAAGAGTGGGGAATGAGAATGCTCCTCTAGGATAACCAAGTCACCATGAATGACTCCAAAAACAATCTCCTTTATAGGTCCATCATGAACTCATGTCCATACCCAATTGAAAGCTCCTCAGTCTTTCCGACTGAAACCTCCAAAGAGTAACCATCTCAATAAAATGTTTCTAATCCCAAGAGAACTCCAGGCTCACCTATGTCTCCAAGTATCCATGAGCACCTATAATTGATCAATACATGCCAAACTCCAAATGAAACATAGCACCATCATGAAGTAATCAAGCAAATGATCAATGTACTAAATACAAAGAGAACCACTAAGATCAATGTCAAAGCTCCAGCCACATAATTAGGAATCTATCATGTCATCATGATCTAACCATATCCTCCTAGGAGATCACATGCACCTATGCATACATCTTGGTCTCAAGAGAACCTGTATCATGTCAAACTCTAAACCAGTATCAAGAGTAAATCATGAAAAAATACCAAACACACTCTAAACCAATAAACCACATCTCCAATCACATGAAAATAACCATCACCAATGATGCATCCACATCACTACCAACAACTCCCACTGAACCGTTATATCGAGCTACACATGGCATCATGACTATCATCTCCTCTATGAAGATCATCTAGGTCTACACACACTCAACTACAATGTCAGTAAAATACAAGTGAAACCAAGATCTCCAAGCTAAGAAGGTACATACAACCACCATAAAACCATCACAAACCAATCTAACACCTCTAAATCATCACTGTTAAAAGCTCCCACAGAAAGTGTATAACCATTGAATATACCAAGCTATCATGATATTGTGATCAAACCACATGCTACAAGTCCCATCAACTGAATAATCAAGTACTCTAACCATCCATCTTCTCATCCCAAAATAGCATACCAATGCATAAATGACCACAAACAAGGCCAACTAACAAAGTTTGCAATAACAATGAATCAAACCTGGTGGATATAGACAGTCCACATCCAAGTCATCACACTACAATCAATAGGTTGCACATACCTACCAATCACATAGCTCGTAGATCCAATCACTGAAACATGCAAACTCATCATCACATTAGCAAACTAGAAAATGAGATATCAAAGAAGATGATCCTGTAGAAATCAAGACTCAAACACCAAATCAACCATAGATCTAATTTTCCAAACATGTCCACAAATGAGTAACCAAAGTCAAGGAACCAATCAAGCATCAAGGAAGCACCCATGACACCATAACCATAGCCAACATTGTACCCGCACTCAACTATCACCCACACAAGACTCCAAATCTCCACTCATGTCAAACCATGTCCTCAAAATCGAAGATAACCTATATAACTGTCATCATCAAAGTCCAACTTTGAAAACACATGTAAACCTGCATGAGGAAGTACTAAATTGATAATCATTTGTACCATCATAAATATCATATAAAAACATGTACTCCCTCAAGGTTTCGCCTTTTGACTTGTCTAAATGCTCACATAATCACACCCCGAATCTCAGGCACCTACAAGTGATCAAGCAAGTACCATGCACTCTCTATACTATAAAATAATAAACAATTTGAACCATTGTGTAGTACACTACACATACTTTCCAATGCCTATTCGGAATTGAAAACCAACTTCGTATGTAAAATTTATGCTCAAAATTGTGTACAAGAGAACATCTGGATTTTAGGCCCCAAAAACTAATCAAAATTGAAAACTCAAAGAACCAAACCTATATCACTACGTAGTGTTCGGAGCCACCTTTCCAACGAGTATAAGAAGTCAAAAATTTGACATCCTGAACAAAAGTTATGCTAGTTTGAAAAAAATGTCCAATTTAACTATATAGACAACTCCATGTGGATCCCACCTCAAAATAAATCTGATTTAATTTTAAAAATCAATTTTTTTTTAATAAAATTTGGGGTAATTTTATAACTTTAATTTTTAATTTCAAAGCTTTTAAGCATGTGTGGCGGATGGTTTGTAATTAAAGGTTTTCTTTAAAATGTTTTAAAAACTTTTCATTTAAAAACTATTCAAGGCATTTCAATTTTTAAGTAGCTCAGCACAATAAAAGGCCAAAGATTCCCTTATTTATTGGTTGGCATGAAACAGAGTGTGAGTCTGCAACAAGATGTGATGTAGGGGGTAGGTATGGGTTTGTTGACCACGCTCCTCCACCCTCCCCCACGCGCCCCTCAATAATATATTTTTTCTATTTTGTTTTTTTCAAAAAGATTTTTCAATTAATTTATAATAAAACTTTGTTTTTTATGCAAGATTTAATAAAAAAGGTTGAATATTTATTTTTTAATTTTTTAATTTCTACGACTTGCTATCGATTCGAACAACTGTACGACCATATGGGTAGGGTTGTGGGTAATTTTTTTTTTCATTTTTTCAACTTCTCCAAAATAAGCTGAATTTTATGTCATTTTTCATGTCTCAGGCCTTCTAGATCCAATGATGAGGTATGCTTTGTCTCAAGAGGTCATCCATAAAATTTCCTCTACAAAACCCTCATATGAAAACTCAATCCAAGAAAACCCTTTTGACCCAAATTTTGAAAGCTTCAAATCTGCAATAAACCCAACAAATATTGACAACCCAAAATCCAAATTTGGACCTCCTAGATCCAATGATGAGGTATGCTTTGTCTCAAGAGGTCATCCATGAAATTTCCTCTACAAAACCCTCATATGAAAACTCAATCCAAGAAAACTTTTTTGACCCAAATTTTGAAAGCTTCATATCTGCAATAAATCCAACAAATCTTGACAACCCAAAAATCCAAATTTGCCAACAAACACCTGCAACATGTGTTCTATATTTTGCAATGCCTCAAGTCTTTCATGCATGCCCATGGATCCAAATTTTCGTAAATCTACTCAAACAAGGGTTATAACCAAAAATGTGGAAGTTCACACCTCCCATCAATCATAGAAGTTCTGATACCACTTGTTAGGAAATAATGCATTCAACCCACAATCTTAATCCATTTCCTACAGAACCCCATTAAAGATAAACATGCATAAAAGTAACCACAATACATAGATAAAATAAAAAAGTTGCAAAATAACACAGGATATACCTTGGGAAAACCCTCAAGAGGGAAAAATACAGCCTCTAAAAGCATTCATACTCCATCATATTATTCAACAATAAAGCAATATAAGAGTTACAATGAATACCTTTGAAGCATCAAGCCTTCCAATGCATCCTCATGTGTCCAAGCATAAATCCACACATCCCATGTCATATTTCATATATGCACTCCTTAGAAAGACTTAATAATGATAGCCCACTCATCCAAACTTGCTTTTATAGATTCAAGCTCACACAAATACAACCAAGTGGTAAGATAAAACCATGTGCCACAAAACCATGTGAACACAAAACCACTAATTCTTTATTTAGTATTGGGTACTAAGTTTTCACTTTTTAAATATTTTCTCAATATTTAATTATTATCACATGTCTTCCACATATTAAATAATAATACAATGTTATAATACAACATAAGGTGGTTCTCAAATAATTACCTAGTGTGACTAAACACACCACTTAGGTGCATCACAACTAAATAATTATTTAATTACAACATTATAATATATAAAATTATGCAATGGTGTACAACAACATATCTCAACACATCATTCTATCTTTGCATCCTTTTTCAACATAGAATTCGAGGGTCTGATTATTTCAACAATACTTGAAACTTATTTTGTTACACGTTTATCTTTCAAAAAAACGATTTAAGCTCTCTTTCTAACTTCCATGTAAAGGAATATCAAAAATTGCTTCAAATCTTTCAAGATCTATTGATGTCTCATTTTCATAAATCATAATTCCTTGTAACTTACCTTATGTGACTTCAAATATGTATTTCTTTGGGTTTACATAAATAACAATTTCTCTACATCTTGCAATAATTTTTTCAATTATTCTATATAATCTCATCTACTTTTAAAAGAGACTATAAGATCATCCATATAAATGATAATCCACTTATCAACTAGATTTTGAATGCAATGCCCATATTTGCATTTATTAGACCAAAATTTATATTTTTATATACAAGTGTACACCACTTTGTGCTAAAGGCTATTTTGATTTTATCTTCATAATTCACCATCTCTTGATTATATCTAAAATATCCATTTAAGAATGACACCATTTGTAATTCATTCACAACATATAATACCTCATGAAGTGAAGGTAGTGGATAGTTGCCTTTTTTTCTAAAGCCTTGGTTGAATTTCTAAAATCAATACATAATTTGATCTCTCCATTCTTTTCATTGACTAGGATAAAGCTCAACACCCATTTAGAGTTTCTAACTTGAAAATGATTTCTTTTATAACAACTTTTGAACTTCCTTAAACTTTAAAGACTCTAATAACTCAATCATAGGCCTTTGTCTTAACAAAATGGCTGAAGACTCAAAATGGCTCAAGACTCTTGGTTTTAATGGGATAGTGTGTTTAATTATTGATGAACCAATTTTTTTTTTGTCTTTGTAACTCCTACTATGACATCTTATAATTTTTCATCATTTGTATTATTCCTTATTTTTATATTTCAACACAAGCTTTACCTATGAAAATATTATTTCTATCTCCTAAACTATAAGGTCAATATATTCCCCCTTCAAATGAAATAATTTTATGATTTTTCATAGTAGTCTAATCAAATAATATTTCTAATAATATCATTCCCTTGGGTATTTTTTCGGTCTTCAAATGTAATATGTCTTCATCATCTATTCTAAATTCACCTCTATCATTCTTATTTATATTTTGAGATTCAAATACTCTTGAATTTGTAATAAAATCGATGATATGTTGAATATTAATAAATACCTAGAAAATTTATACTGCCTAGCACTAATGGAATAAAATTAACTCAACTAAAAACATTTTCAATTTTGAGCATATGCAACTAGTTCTAATGTATTTGTGGCTACTACCAAATTATCTACAATATTATTTTTATGTGGGGAATTACCTATATGATAAAGGCATCAAATCGTTTTTATCAAATTTCATACTTTGTTGTGGTATCTTGACAAGTTCCCACCTTTACAAGTATAATGGTTTCTAACTTGGTTTTTGTTTATGCTGAAAATTGAAAAACTAATTTAATCTATTAAAACCCCAAATCAATATTCCAACTTAACCTCAATGAAGCATTTCTTAAATAAAAACATCTGCAAAATGAAAACTAAACTATGTAAAAACTAAAGCAAATGTCTTCAAAAGAAAATCAGCTCCATTGTTTTCCTATTTCACCATGATTCTTGATTTATGCATTTGATGCTCTCAAATTTTTATGAGCACAAGTGCAACAAGAAGTTGTGATGAGTGGAAGAGATTGAAATTGAATTTCAAACTAAAAATGTGTATCCCCAAAAAGTGAGGAGGTTTTTATAGATGAATGCATAATGTGAAAATGAGAAATGAGAAATGAGTGGAGTGATTTATGCCATGATTCATGTTTGAAAGCTCAAATTGTGCAATTTTGAGCTAATTCCATGGAAATTGATTTATGAATTTAATGTGCAATTTTAAGCTAATTTCATGGAATTTGATTTATGAATTTTAAATTATTTAATAAAATATATGAATGCATTTTAATGATTAATGCAAATGAATGAATATGAAATGATTTATGGATTAAATTGTTGACTATGAAAATGATTAAATGCTTATAATATTATTGAATGATTTAATGAAATGCAATGTGAAGTGAACAATTCATGCAAATGAACTGATTTAATGTAAATATTATGATAATTAGTTTATTATGAAATGATAGTTGATGATTATGATAATGGATTTATTATGATATGAACGATTATGCTTTATTATGGAAACAAACATGAATGTTTATGAGACAGATTATGAATGGAAATGAATGGGAATGATCGTTTATGCAAATAGTTAGTGAATGACGATGGGACGGATATGATTGTTTATGTAAATGGATAGTGAATGAGCATGAGATGGTTTAATGATTTGATGAAATGCATGAATAGAAGAAAGTATTGAATGAATTGATTAAGTAAATAATAATATCTATTTAATCAATAGATGAATATCGTGAGAATTATGAGGATAAATTTTAGTGTCTATAGTTTTAAATTATTAATTTTAAATATCTGAATTTTGTAGGCACTTAACTTTCTTCTTGATAGAAAATTGTAATCAAAGAATTAAAGATGTATATTCTACAATAATATTTGTACAATTGAACTATAATATGAATGTGACTTGAAATAAGATTTACCTCTTGTATTTACTAACTCATTAGACACCACAACCCTATTTGGGCTTGGATCCATCAAATTTTATCTTACATACCTAATCTTTAGCAATTTTTATTTATCTTGCATACTAAACATGATAGGACTGCAATGCCCAAGTTCTTTCTTTATTGTAACTACACTCACTATTAGTTCATTGATGAACAACTTTCTTTCATACTACCATCTATTTTTCCTTCATTGGCCCTACCACTTATTTGACTTGCTAATTCACAACACTTTCCATCAATTTCTTGTCACGCTTAAGAGAAATTTTAATGTTGTTAGCTTTTCCTTGTACCATCAATAATTCTAAAATAAATTATAGAAAGTAGATTATGCATGCTTCTCATGAATTTTACACCAATGCTTCAAAGCTATTTGTAGTAAATCAATTATTTGTCCTAACATATTTTTAAAAGGTCCCTAATCTTAAGCATGAGGGAATTTGAGTCACTTTCTAGCATTGGGTAGGATTTTAGACTTCATCATATTAGTATCCTCAATTACCCACCATAAATTGTTGGACCTTTGCTATATTTCTCCTCTCTACATGCAAATCTATAGACTCCCTTTGTATTTCATCTTGGCATGCTAAATTCTTAGTTCCCAAATTATTGATGCCAAGCCTTTGGAGTATTCTATACTCATTCTATTGGTAAACATTTCCCTAGAACCCCAGCTTCTAGCATGATCTTTCATGAACCTTGGAATTCAAACAAAGGGATTCACCAATCACATTAGGGATGAGTAGGGGCATGTACAATAAGATGGGGGACCAAAAGGTGGCCAATCCACTTTTTGGTCCCATAAAAGATAAAATACAAAGCTTGTTATAATGAAACATGCTCACATAAAGGGTTGATAGTGACCGAGCCTAGACTTGGTCATTACCAAGCCATAATGTGAGTGTGTTATAACATGAGAATGTTATAACACAAGTGCATTATAATACACTCACATTATTATTTTCTTTTGAATTTTTTCTTTCTCTTTCTCTTTCTCTCTCTCTCTCTCTCTCCCTCCCTACCTCTCACCCTCCCTCCTCTCTCTCTCTGTCTTTGTCTCTCTATCTCTCTATATCTCTATCTCTCTCACTCTGCCTCCCACCTTCCCTCTCTACCTTTCCCACTTGAATTCTCTCTATCTCACTTATCCCTCTTTGCCTCTCCCTCCCTTCTTCCCCCTTATCTCTCTCCTCACTCTCTCCTTCCCTCTCTACTTCTCTCTATATCATTATCCCTATCTACCTCTCCCTCTATCCCTCCCACCTCTCTCTATCTTGCTCTCTCCTTCCCTCTATACTTCTCTATATCCCACCTTTCTCTCTCCCTCCCTCCCTACCTCTTCCTCTTTCCCTCTCTCAATCTCCCCCTTCCTTCTTCCCTCTCTACTTATGACTATATCACCTACCCCTCTCTACCTCTCCCTCACTCCTTCCCTCTCTAATTTTTTCTCACATCTCCCTCCATCCTTCACTCCCCCCTCTCTCTTTTCTCACTCCCACCTTCCCTCTCTACTTCTTTGTATCTCACCTATGCCACACTCTCTCCCTCTCTCTCTCAATTGCTCCACCATCCGCCATCCTCCTTTCACCTCTACTTTTCTCTGTGTCACCTCCTCTCTCTCCCTCTCTCTCTCAATCACTCCACCATCCTCCTTTCTCCTCGAATTTTCTCTATATCACCTCCTCTCTCTCCCTCTCTCTCAATCTCTCCACCTTCCTCCTTCCCTCTCTGCTTCTCTCTATATCACCTCTCTCTCTCTCTCTCACTTTCTCCTTCCCTCTATACTTTTATCTATCTCACATCTCTCCTTCCTTCCTCCCCTTTCTTTCTCTCTCTCCTTACCTCTCTACTTCTGGCTATCTCACCTCTCCCTCCCTACATATCCCTCCCTCCCTCTCTCTTGATCTATCTTTATCTTTTCCTGTCTATATCTCTTTCTCCTTCCCTATCTACGCCTATGTATCTCACTATAATGGCATGAATTTTCACCCCTTGCAAATTCCCCATTTACACCCCTTACCTTAGAAAAATCAAACCTGATGATGCTATTCCATGCCCTTTGTCCACTCTCCATCCATTTGGTAGCTGTCTATAGTGTTGGTGGGGGAATTTTTGTCGGGGATACGAGTGTGATGTGCAGACATCTACATGATACGTTGTCATCCTGATGGGATTCCTGCCTCTAGAATCTACAAAGGCATTACAATTCTCCATTGGTGTGGTAGTGTAATGTCTTTGCTCACTTGACCGATCTTGAATGGATCCTTTGGCCTCCCTTTCATCTTCAAAACACTATCTCATTCATTCAAATTCATCTTCTTCATAGTTCTTGAGACTTCACTTGATCTTCTTCACAATTCTTCATACCTCACCTCATTCACAACATTTTGTACCACCATTGGAGCTACAACTTGGTGTCTTGTGAGACTACTTTCTTCATTGTTGTGGCAACTAATGAATCCAAATAATGAATCATTCTTGTTAGGATTCATCATATGCTTGTTATTTTTACTATGGGGTTTTAGCACCTAGTTACCAATACTTTCTATGTTATTTCCCTAAACTTATGAACTTTGGGCATGGAATTATCCCTGTAACTTTTGATGGTATTAGCCTACTATGTGATATATCTATATTAATTTTTCATGTGATTGAATGAATGCTATTCTAAGGTGATTATGGATATACAATTGTCTTGTGCACGCTAATGTCATAATGCAAGTTTAGATTAAGATGCAGATATAAATGAAGCTTGCAAGGTGGAAGAAGTTCATGCCAGTTGCCTGGTTGCTAAAGGAGTCAAATAGAGATGGACATTAAAGAGGTCAATGGATGAAAAGTTCCAGCTCATGTGGAAGAACTATAACTTGATTAGTTGAGTAGATTTAGGAGGTGTTGCTATGCTGGATCCTCGTTGAGGCAAGACTTGTTTGACTAAGTGTTGTGCATGCATAACCTCCTTCCTCTTTTTCATGCTTTCAATAAATGGCATCCTCCTAGATTGTTGGAGTTGATTACCCAGTTAGTTAGAAGCTTTCCTTCTATAAATAATGATCATATGTTCCTCTTCTAGAGGTTGGATGTTCTGATATTGTACTTTCATTTTCAGTTTCAAGGAATACAATCATGTTGTTGTTATGATGGAACAATATTTTCAATGAATAAAATGATACTTTAGTTTGCTGCATTTGAGTTAGTTTTGGGAAGACTCATTCAAGGGGACCCACTTGGTGAGAATTTCATCCATTCAGTTTAGTAGTTAATTTTTGGTTTAGTAATTAGTTACAGTCTTAGCAGTTGTCTGTTCCTATAGCCATTGGAACTCTGTTCTATGTCTATTCCCACTGCCAAGGCAGATAGAGTAACTTCTTGTCTATTTGCTGAGATTTCTATTTCTATCATTCATTTCATTTCATTTCAGTTGTTGATTCATGCTCAGTACTAATGCTAATTCCTTTCAAGAATTTTACTTTCAATACTATTTCCTTTCTGGTTATAGGATAAGGATGACTATAATTGAGTCCAAGTGTACATACAATGCTGAACCATTTCAAGTTCACATCCTTGGGTTGATAATGAAATGAACCTTCATGATGAGCAAGATAACTACTTGGTGCAGATATCTAATCTCCAAGTTATAACTCTAAGGGCTTAGTTATTGAACCTTTTATCAATCAGATATGCACCCTTTGTAAGTTTTGTAAAAATTAGACTATCTGTTGAAACATGGAAACTCTTTTCAGATGTGGGTGATCTATGCGAAAAGAGAATCTCCATAGTGAGCTGGTTCTCTAAAAGATGAATCCTATTCTAAGTGATTTTTAGGTAAAGAGTTAGAAGGATGAACTGGATTTAAAACCTATGACTTAAAGTGATCCTCAAACTTAATAATGACTTTGATATTTCACCCACAAACAGTCTCCAGAAAAACAACAATGAATTCACAATCTCTCATGAACACCAGTGCAAAATTGATTTGCATGAAGGTTTTGATTTAAACACAGCATGCAACCTGGAACAAATAAACTTTCTACATCGATGATTTGCAATAATAGGACATAAAGAGGATCTATAAATAGAATCACAATATAAACATCATACTAAAATTGCAAGTTGAGAAAAAAATTGGAGATGTGAATGTTGCTTTTTATTAGATGGAGTGAAACTCTCAAAACCTGAGTACAAAGGAGTTTACAAGCTCAAAAATGTGTAAGAGCCATCTAAACTGAGAAGAAGAAGAAATCCTAAGTCTTCTTCAAGATAAATCTCTCCAAAAACCCTAATCCGAGCTCACCAAGAAAGCTCCAGGACAAGGTATCAAAACTATCTAAAAAGTCTGCACAAAAGCAGAAAAAACTCACTGTTTCCATGTTCATATTGTTCAACTCCTAAAAATAGGATAAATCTGCTTTAAAAGCAAATAAAACACCTTATCTCTCCAACAAGAATCTCAAATCCGTCCAAGGAAGAAAGCAAAAACAATCTGCTAAAAATAGCAAAGAATAAAATGATTTATAAGATATCGCTTTAATTCTGCTTTACATGATCTGCAGATTTTTATATTCTCTCAATCAGACCTATTTTTGCAACTAAATATTGTTTTGAAATATTTTGCAAAATACAAAATTATCTTGAATACAAATCTTGATTTTTCTCAAAAATCATAAAATATATGAATATCTCTTATCATTTCCCCTAATTGATTTCTCTAAAATCAATTAAAAAAAATGAGATAAACCCTAAATCATAGGTGAAAACATTTACAATCCTTTGTTGATTTTCTCACAAAATCAATTAAAATCATAGACTCCAATCTTTGTCAATTTTACTAAGGCATAATTAAATCTCAAGTCTCTTTAGTCTATAGCCCCCTCATATTGCCAAAAATTTATCAAAGAAACCTAAGAACTTAGGCAAACAACACCACCATTTTTTACAAGGCTCGACCTAGGCGTTGAATAAGACATAAAAGAATAAGCCTAAAGATTATAATCTTAAATGAAAAGCCCATTTTCGAATTAGGGCATGGAGGTGGACAAAAAACAAAGGCAAAACCCTAAATTTGGATCATTTTCATTTGGTGACTTTGGGGAAATTGCTCTGCAAGCAGCACCGCCAAGTATGGGCTAGGGTTTTAGCTGAGCATGCTTGATTTTCATGATTCTTAACTATAGATTGGTTGATTCTTCCTCTGCAAATCATGGGTGAGTCTTTTTCAAGTTCTTCTAAGTTTTCTTGCTTCATTTCTGAGCCATTTTTTGGCCTTGTGGCCGCAGCTATAACACAGTTTCTAATGCATCTTTTACTATCTCTGTATTTCACTTCTCCCCAGTCGCCATGAGGGAGTTCGAGCTTGAATTTTTGAAACTCCTGTGAAGACTTTGGTCGCGACTAGTGCTCCTTGTATTGGCCTGAAATGGTAAGCCTCTATCTTCTTTTTGTTTTCCTTGTTGCTTTCACTCAAAAAAAATTAACAAGAGTTAGCTCCTCTGTGATTTCATGATGATTTGTGAGCCAAGGGCTCCCTCCAGGCCGCATTGTGTACATACTTACTATGAGATTTGAAAGCACTTAGAGCTCGACCCATGAATTGAAAGCTCTATGAGAGCTTGACTGAGGGTTACTTGTTCTTCCATAGGCAACTGATGATAGGACTTTGTTTCTATTTGTTATTTCTTTCTAAGCAAGGCTTACAATTGCATGAAAAATATCTCATACTCAAATTGGGCATTTGAAATCTTTATGGGCTCGACCCATCAAAGGATTTTAATATCCTTGTATTCTAAAACAAAAACTGATATGGGCATTTGTTGTTTTGAATAAAATGTACCTATCTTGTGATTTCTCTTACGAAGCTTGACCCACCATGACTTCCTTTTGCTTTATGTTGTTTCTCATAAAAACCCTGACATGGGTGTCACTAAAAATTGTAGAATCTGTATCTTAATTCAAAACCCCACTGTGGGTAACAAGAATTTTGTATACTTTACTATTTATTCAAAACTCAGGCTTGACCCAGTATGGTATTTATTGACACTTCTGAAATGGGTATCTTTATTCTAAAAAACAAACTTATCTGAATGTAATTTCTATTGTATTCCAGCCCAACCATGGGAACATTGTATAAAGCTTGTATTTTGACAAAACCCCACCTGGGTGTATAATATTATGAAAACACACATTTCCTTTGCATTACATTCTGCCTGAGACTTCCATATATCTATATTTTCTGCATTTTCAAGTGTCATCTTTATGCTGTTTCTTCCTTGCACACAAAAATCCGTTTGATCAAATCTATAAATTACTTGTTCACCTTGTCTCTTATGCACTCCAAACCCTCATTCATACCATGTTCAATGTATACATGTTGTTCGCTCTGAAAATGACTTTATATATATGAATCTTTGAAAACCTACCTGATAATTATAATTTTTTGAAGGTATAGTTTGAATGACAAAATAATTGAATGATAGAACAACACAAATATCCAAAACAATGTATTCTGATTGTCTTCTTTTCAAAACAGTGAGGGAGTTTGCATTCTCAGCCAAACTGAAACTGGCTATCTTGTTGAATCATTCACATCACTTTACTAATCAGTTTGCTACTGGTCACTGTTTTGATCTTGTCTCCTTCCACTATTCTGATGGAAATCTAAAACTTATACTATTTGTTCAAATCAAACAGTGCTCTCGTAATAAGGCATTATGTATGCCTATTCACTATGACTGTCATGAGCATGAACACTATTGAAATTTGCATAATATTATGAACATGATGAACAAATAATACTATAGCAAAAGAATATAACCATAGAGCAGAGTTTGAGATGAATGTACTCAGTTGAATTGATTGAGCTGATTAAAACCATTGTTCACCTGTAGCTTTCAGAAACATGTTTGACTGTTATGAGTGAACAATCCACTTAATAACTTGATGGATGAACTCTATTTTGCTCCTTCAGTTTTATATTTCCCTTCTTGTCATGAATCATGATGATTGCAATCTCCTTCTCAACCCACTTGTAATGAATAAGGGGCAGCATGCTGAGCTCTACCCTTGTGGGAGCCCGTTTTTCTCCACATGCTTGGTCTTCAAATAATAACCAGCTTCATGATTTTCCCTATACCTGAATAAGGAAACAAACGATGTTAGCATAAAAACAATATGTGATCATGTTGGTTTTTCTCTTTCAACTCATGTTTCTACACTTTTCTTTAGTTGGTTCTATGCATTGCAAGGATTGAAATATATCTCTGTTAGTATGGCATGTAGTATAGTTCATATCCCAAGCTCTTAATTGATGCCCTTCTTAATCTTTTGCAGGCGCATTCAAGAATGGAAGCATGATGGAGCAAGCTATGAAGTATCAACTGAAGATCGACTCAGGCAATAACAGATATAATCTATGTTACTTGTCACTTTCTCTTCCAGTTGTATATTTCCTTTCTTGTCATGAATGGAATGACTAAAACCACGTCTTGTGTGGATATTTAATTTCATTCTTCTGCTTTTCATTTTGAAAAGAAAATGCATTTATAATGCAATGTTGTACCATCATTTGAATGTATCACCATTTGAATTCCTATAATCAAATGAAATGTTGTAAATATGATTCACTTTATGAAATGAAAGAAAGCAATTGAAATGATTTGTTGTTGAATGTTCAATCCTGTACTCCATTTGATTGTGAAACACTGAAAGACAATTCCTAAAACTCTGTTTCCTCATTTCAATGCATAACTGTCACTTATAAAATGATAAATAAGATGCAATCAACACCTAGCATATGCAGAAATAACTGTATTTTCCACTTTTAAATATAACATTATTTAGTCACCACCACCATTTGAGCTGTAGCGAAAAATTGGTAACATTTTGGTGATTTCCACTAAATGCATGCCTGCTAAGCATAGATCAGTTGCCTTAAAATACTTCATTGGGCACAGAGTCAAATCTTCCCCTTCATGAAACTTAGAACTTGAACAGTAACACTCCAAACAACAGCAAAACAAAACGAAAAAGAACTGAAAGCAAACTAACAGGCTCTGATGGCCATCAAAACATGCGCAACAACGCTTAGGGAAAACAAAACTACTGAAAAGAAATGTGTGTAACACACTTATTTGCACTACTACTCTACCTATTTACAGGATATAACTTATCTCAAAGGCAATGCTTGAGGTGGATCCCATTAACTAGGATAGACATCACTTCTCCAGTCAACTTAGAAAGTTGGAATGCGTTGTGTTCCTTGCACTCCATGATCACATAAGGCTCGTCCCAAATTGCATTGAACTTGGAATGTCATCTAGGTCTGCTTTTAAATTCATTCCACTTGAAAACTAGATCTCCAATAATGAAGTCGTGTGGTCTTGCTCTTTTGTCAAAAGAATTCTTCATCTAAGCTTGATGTATCTCAAGCTACCTTAGAGCTTCTTTCCTAGTTTCCTCTAGCTCTACCAGCTGTGCAAATCTCACCTCAAGAGGCCGTTCATTCAACAATTCTAGTTTTTTAACATAACTTAAAGTTGGTAACTCAATGGAAACAGGTAACCTAGCTTCTTTGCCATAAGTTAAAACAAAGGGAGAACAACCAGTGGCCCTTTTAGGAGTTATTCTGTTAGCCCAAAGGGCTAACTTAAGCTTTTCATGCCATGTCCTTTGATTGTCTTCAACAATTCTCTTGATTATTTGAATTAGATTCTTATTTGTAGATTCTGCCCTACCATTGCCCTGCGGATAATAATAAGAAGATGTGTTTAAATAAATATTATTTCTAACTAACCAATCAAAAATCCTCAAACCAATAAAAGCCAAACCATTGCCAGAAATGATTGAATTTGGAACACCAAATCTCGACACGAGATCCTGATAAAAGTTAAGTACAAAAGTCTCGTTTGCTTCTTTCAAAGCAACTGCCTCGGTCCATTTAGTAAAATAATCTATGGCAGTAAGTATCCATTTATGACCTGAGCTTGAAGGTGGATTGATAGGACCAATAAAATCTAAGCCCCACTTAGCAAAGGGCTGTTCCACCTGAATTGGATGCAGGGGCAGCGCTGCAAGCCTCTATTTTCCAAAAAATAAAGCACATTTCTCACATTTTCTGACCCAAGCAATAGCATCTTTAAACAAAATTGGCCAATAATAACTAGCCCGCATAATTTTCAGGGTTGTTGTTCTTGCAGCAAAATGACCTCCTAAAGGCCCATCATGAAATTTTGCTAAAAGCTTGTTAACTTGATCAGGCTGAATACATCTTAATAAAATACCTTGAAAATCTCTCCTATAAAGAATGCCATTAATGATTGCAAAAGGAATGGATTGTAATCTGTAATACCTTCTATTTTCCCTGTCTAAGCCTTTGGGGCACTCACCAGTTTGTAAATAGTGCATCATTTGTTGTAACCAAGTAGCAGGAAATGCTGAAACAACACCTGCAACATCATTATTTAGCACTGTATCCATATTTTCAGCTTCTTTTGAGTTGCTGTCTTCATTTCCAGCAATCTGTTCACACAAACCTTTGCCTCTAATGAGCTTGGTTACCTTTATATCAACATCAAACTCCATCACTTTGGTAATCCAACCAGCACGCTTATCATTTATATCTTTGTTAAGAAAGAAATCTTTAAAAATTGAATGAACTACCAACAAATGGATCTTGTTGTTGGACAACATATGCTTGAATTTTTTAAGGCTTCTAACAACAAAAAAAACATGATTCTCGACAAAAGAATATTTCACCTCATAATCATGTAATACCTGGCTGAAAAATGCTACAGGCTGCTCCAAGCCTTCATCGTTTTGCTGGCATAACATAGTTGAAATAATATCTACTCCTCCAAAGGCATACAAAATGAAGTCTTTGTCAAAATTTGGATTGATGAGAGTAAGAGCAGTTGCAAGGGCTTCCTTTATCTGCTCAAAGCTCCTCTTGCCTTTCTTGGTCCAACTGAAAGATATATTCTTTTTAAGCATAGAAGTGAGAGGTTGCAGCAAAGCTGCAATATTCGATATGAACCTCCTTAAAAAATTTATTCTTCCAAGAAATCTTTGCAAGCCTTTCTTGTGAGCTGGTAACGGTAATTCAAGAATTGCAGAGACTCTTTCAGGATCTATAGAAATACCTTGCTTTGAAACAATATGTCCGAGGAGTTTACCTTCATGTACAAAAAAAATACACTTATTTCGGGTTGAGAGACACTCCGAACTCTTTGCATCTCTAAAAAATCTACTCTAAATGATCAAGATGCTCATTAGCATTTCTGGAAAAAACAATAATATCATCTAAATATACTAGAACGAACTTGTTCATAAGGTCGTGAAAGGCCATATCCATCACTTGCTGAAACGTTGCTCCAGCATTGGACAAGCCCAAAGGGATCTTTTTGTAGGCCATCATGCCCCACTTAGTCGTAAATGCTATTTTGAATTGATCTTCTTGCTTCACCAGAATCTAGTTATAACCTAAGTAACCATCTAGCAAAGAAAATCTGTCAAAACCAGAAACCACCTGCAAAATTTGCTCTATGGAAGGAAGTGGGTATTGATCTTTTAATGATGCTTTATTTAAATCTCGGAAATCAACACACAATCTGATTTCCCCACTTTTTTTCCTAACTGGAACTATGTTTGACACCCAAGAAGTATGCTTGATAAGAAAAATAATACCACTCTCAACTAATTTATTTAGTTCAGCCTTCATAAGGTGTTCTAATTTGGGGTTAAGAGGTCTCTGTTTCTGCCTTACTAGTTTTGCACCAGGCTCTAATTCAATAGTATGCTGGGCTAGTTCTAGGTTAAAACCTCTCAAATCCTTGTACTCCCAAGAAAAAACATCACTAAATTTTTGACATAATAGAATAAATGCTTGTTGTTCCTCTTTATTACATACCTTTCCCAGCTTAAGAAGTTTTCCTTTAAAGATTTCAATGCCTGCATAATGTTCTTCCTTAACGGTCAGGCCACACTTGTCTTTCCATGCTTGATCATATGATTTAAACACAGATTCCAAGGTTACCAATCCTTTTGGAAGCTTATTTTTCTTCAACTGCACAATCTAATCATCATACTACTGTTGCCATTTTTGCTGGTTTCCATCTGCAAACTCAGCTTTAGCAATTAAAAAATTTACAATTTGCTCATCGCTGTCAAAAACCTGCCAGCTCACATTATTGTCAGGCACGGAAGATATGACCACTATTTTTACATATTGACATGCCTCTACTTTATGAATCTCATTGGGAATATCAAATTGGGCTCCTATGGCAGCGAGCCTATCACCATGCTTATTTTTGTTTCTAGGAATCAAAACAATATTAAAAGCATCAAAATATTCCATCAAATCCCATACACAATGCTTATATTTCTTAAGCAAATCATTCTTGGCAGCATTTAAATTTATGATATGATTTACAATTAGTTCTGAATCACCATAAACTTGCAAGAATTTAATACCTCTTTTGCGGGTACATTCGAGGCCATGCACCAACGCTTCATACTCAGCTGTATTATTTGAACAGCTGAAAGAAAATCTGCAGGCTAAAAAGTATTTATCTCCCTCTGGTGAAATCAACATAGCCCCACCTCCAACACCAATAATACTTCTTGAACCATCGAAATAAAGCTTCCAAAGCTCATTTTCTATTTCTGCAGTCTGCTCCTCCTCTTTACAAAGATTAGGCATATCAAAATCAGGTTCTCGAATCATATAGACTCCTAATCCTATCTCATCTATGTCCTGAAATGGATCAAGCTCATGATCTTCAACTGCAGATTCATCGAGATTGATATTTTCTATATGGGTGCTACAGTCTAAGGTCATGGTTTGCTCCTCTAGTGCAGAGGTGGCGTAGAGGTTAGCATTTATAGGATTTGGTGAATATGGTTTGATATGGTCTTTGGCGAGAGGCTCAGACTTTATGGTCACATTCGTACCATACCTTGTTCTAAAGAAGAGATGAGACCAATCTAAAGATAGAAACCCACCCAACTTGGTTGTAAAATCCTTCGAAAGACAAATAACAAAGTGCGGTGGCAAGCCAATGACATGTATATCCTGATGAATAGCAAAACTCGGGGATGCGTGCAAAGTAAGAGCCAAATTTTTTATAATACCAACAGTTTTAACAACAGGCCCATCTAATTGCACTATGCCTTTCTGGGGATTAGGCTCATAAACAAGACCTAACTTATCAGCTAAAATCTTAGGCATGACTGAACTACTGGCACCAGAATCAACCATACAATTATGAAGAATTTTATTGCCAATAATCAGACTTAAGTAAAATGGAGGAGGCTTTACCTCTTTACCTTTTTGCTCATTCTTAACCTCTAGATTGTTTGCAAGCATGAATTTTGCAACTCTTTGATTAGCATTGTCAGAAATAGACAACTCAGCTAAAACTTCCTACAGTAAACCTTTCTGCCCTGGGAGGTGCAAAGCATCTAATACCGACATACTGACAGTAGCTTTTCTGAGGTGCTAAACAATATTGAATGATGTAGAATTTACCTTCTGTTATTTTTTAATGGAAACAACATCATTTTTCCTCTGCAAAGGCATCTTAGACTGCTCTTTGCCATGTATCTCTTGGCCTCTTTGCAAAATCTACACTTTAGGTTGCGTTGCAGCATTAACGTTTGACAAAGGAATGGGCTAGTTTTCTCTTGAAGGTTGCTGCTGTGAATTTCCAGCTTGCTACCCTAAATCCATAGCTCTCTTTTTCGATCTAATATTCGATGAAATGGAAGAATTTTGTTGATCTTGACCATTCATGCCACAAAATTTAGAGCTCTACTAGTTTGGCAAGGCAACTTCCATGTTATCTTATTGTTCTTGATTCTGATCTGCAATATTTTCTGAACCAGCATAGTTATTTTGAACCATCAAAGCCTAATTTTTCATTCCATTAGCGCATGCTGATTGGTTATGGGGCTAATTGCATGGATAACACTAATCGCAATCCTGGGCAACATTATTTTGGGGCACAAGTTCCTTTGACGAACTGGCTACATTTGGATTGAATGGCTGGAATGGCCTAGGGTTAAAATTCCTTCTTTGGGCTTGAAAATCGTTTTGAAAAGTAGGCCTATTTTGTTGGTTTTGTTGATAGGGGGCTTGATAAGGCTTATGTTCATGGGGTACTTGCTTCTTAATGCTACAAGATCATTTCTGAAAGTCTTGAGTATACTTTTAATCTCTTGAAATTCTTGGTTTTGGGCTGGAGCAACAATTTTTTTGGCTGCATTATGATAACCTATTGCTGTAATAGGTGGGACAACTAAGGAAGGTACAAAAATAGGGGTATGTGGTTGTATTTCTAGAAACAAAGGCATAGGAGGTCGAGGGGTTATGTCTCTAGCTTGGATGAGATAGTTCTCAACTCTAATGGCTATGTCATAAGCGTTAGGGAGTGTATGCCCACCCATAGATTGAGTCACGACTGAAATCTTACTATTCAAAGATTTTAAGTAAAACAAAAAAGCATGTACTAGTAAAGGTTTTACCATTGTAGGAATCAAGTCCTAGGTTCTATGAAATCGGTAGTTGAAATTAGCCAAGTGCTCATGTGGCGCCCTCTGAATGGTGATCAATTTCTCTAATAAAGACAAATTATCGGATTTATCAACAAAATATTGGTATAAGTCGTTACCTAATGCATCCCATGTCATGATTGAATTGGTTGCAAGACCTCTGAACCATTGCAACACCATTGAACTAAGCATAAGGTGGCTACATCACGAATATGCTCAACCGGTGTAGTGAGGTCCTCCCTGGTGAAGTATGGCAGACTTCTAAGGGTTGCAACTGGGATGTCTTCATGTTGAGCGATATCTAATGGGCTGCCTCCATTAAAAGGCGCAAATGGGTGCTGCCTTGGCACTGCCATTGGCAGTGCTTGTGATATCAGAACCGATACTCCTGGTGATAAAATCAAAGAGCTAAAAATAGGAGGTGTCGACTTCGATCTTACAGGTGTCTCAAAGAGCCTCCTTGCTGTTCTGCCTCTTCTTCATGGTGGAGAGAACTCTCGATATTCGAAAGGTGTAGTACTTGATCTGGTCTATATTTTTCTCATGCGTAGGCTGCACTAGCATGCAAAATCAGAATCGAGTCACCAGATATATTGAAATGAGCCTCCAAAGGCTGAAAAAATCTGCTGCATACACCAATCAGCAAATTAAAAACTCTAAAATTTCTCTGAAATGGCTTTCAGAGTCCCATTGGGCGTGCCAAAAACTGTTATCAATCAGATATGCACCCTTTGTTAGATTTGTAAAAATCAGACTATCTGTTGAAACATGGAAACTCTTTTCAGATGTGGGTGATCTATGCAAACAGAGAATGTCCAGAGTGAGCTGGTTCTCCGAAAGATGAATCCTATTCTAAGTGATTTTCAGGTAAAGAGTTAGAAGGATGAACTGGATTTAAAACCTATGACTTAAAATGATCCTCAAACTTAATAATGACTTTGATATTTCACCCACAAACAGTCTTCAGAAAAACAACAATGAATTCACAATCTCTCATGAACACCAATGCAAAATTGATTTGCATGAAGGTTTTGATTTAAACACAGCATGCAACCTACAACAAATGAACTTTCTGCATCAATGATCTACAATAATAGGACATAAAGAGGATCTGTAAATAGAATCACAATATAAAGATCATACTAAAACTTTAAGTTGAGATAGAAATTGGAGATATGAATGCTTCTTTTTATTAGATGGAGTGAAACTCTCAAAACTTGAGTATAAAGGAGTTTACAAGCTCAAAAATGTGTAAGATCCAGAAACTAGAATCTGAACTGAGAAGAAGAAGAAAGCCTAAGTCTTCTTCAAGAGAAATCTCTCCAAAAACCCTAATCTGAGCTCACCAAGAAAGCTCCAGGAAAAGGTATCAAAACTATATGAAAAGTCTACACAAAGGCAGAAAAAAATCATTGTTTCCATGTTCATATTGTTCAACTCCTAAAAATAGGCTAAATCTGCTTTAAAAGCAATTAAAATTCCTTATCTCTCCAGCAAGAATCTCAAATCCAACCAAGGAAGAAAGCAAAAATAATCTACTAAAAATAGCAAAGAATAAAATGATTTATAAGATATCGCTTTAATTCTTCTTTACATGATCTGCAGATTTTTATATTCTCTCAATCTGGCCTATTTTTGCAACTAAATATTGTTTTGAAATCTTTTGCAAAATACAAACTTATCTTGAATACAAATATTGATTTTTCTCAAAAGTCATAAAATATATGAATCTCTTATCATATCCCCTAATTGATTTCTCTAAAATCAATTAAAAAAAATGAGATAAACCCTAAATCATAGGTGAAAACATTTACAATCCTATGTTGATTTTCTCACAAAATCAATTAAAATCATAGACTCCAATATTTGTCCATTTTACTAAGGCATAATTAAATCTCAAGTCTCTATAGTCTATAGCCCCCTCATATTGCCAAAAATTTATTAAAGAAACCTAAGAACTTAGGAAAATAGCACCACCATTTTTTACAAGGCTTGACCTAGGCATTGAATAAGACATAAAAGAATAAGCCTAAAGATTATAATCTTAAATGAAAAGCCCATTTTCGAATTAGGGCATCGAGGTGGACAAAAAACAAAGGCAAAACGCTAAATTTGGATCATTTTCATTTGGTGACTTTGGGGAAATTGCTCTGCAAGCAACACCGCCAAGTATGGGCTAGGGTTTCAGCTGAGCATGCTTGATTTTCATGATTCTTAACTATAGATTGGTTGATTCTTCCTCTGCAAATCATGGGTAAGTCTTTTTCAAGTTCTTTTGAGTTCTCTTGCTTCATTTCTGAGCTGTTTTTTGGCCTTGTGGCCGTGGTTGTAACACAGTTTCTGATGCATCTTTTACTATCTTTGTATTTCACTTCTCCTCGATCGCCATGAGGGAGTTCGAGCTTGAATTTTTGAAACTCCTGTGAAGACTTTGGTTGCGGCTAGTGCTCCTTGTATTGGCCTGAAATGGTAAGCCTCTATCTTCTTTTTGTTTTCCTTGTTGCTTTCACTAAAAAATTTTTAACAAGAGTTAGCTCCTCTATGATTTCTTGATGATTAGTGAGCCAAGGGCTCTCTCCAGGTCACGTTGTGTACATACTTACTATGAGCTTTGAAAGAACTTAGAGCTCAACCCATGAATTGAAAGCTCTGTGAGAGCTTGACTGAGGATTACTTGTTCTTCCACAGGGAACTGATGATAGGACTTTGTTTCTATTTGTTATTTCTTTCTAAGCAAGGCTTACAATTGCAAGAAAAATATCTCATACTCAAATTGGGCATTTGAAATCTTTATGGGCTCGACCCATCAAAGGGTTTTAATATCCTTGTATTCTGAAACAAAAACTAATATGGGCATTTGTTGTTTTGAAGAAAATGTACCTATCTTGTGATTTCTCTTACGAAGCTTGACCCACCATGACTTCCTTTTGCTTTATGTTGTTTCTCATTAAAACCCTGACATGGGTGTCACTGAAAATTATAGAATCTGTATTTTAATTCAAAACCCCATTGTGGGTAACAAGAATTTTGTATACTTTACTATTCATTCAAAACTCGAGCTTGACCTAGTATGGTATTTATTGACACTTCTGAAATGGGTATCTTTATTCTAAAAAACAAACTTATCTGAATGTACTTTCTGTTGTATGCCAACCCAACCATGGGAACACAGTATAAAGCTTGTATTTTAACAAAACCCCACCTGGGTGTATAATATTATGAAAACACACATTTCCTTTGCATTACATTTTGCCTGAGACTTCCATATATCTATATTTTTTGCATTTTCAAGTGTTATCTCTATGATGTTTCTTCCTTGCACACAAGAATCCTTTTGATTGAATCTGTAAATTACTTGTTCACCTTGTTTCTTATGCACTCCAAACCCTCATTCATACCATGTTCAATGTATACATGTTCGCTTTGAAAATGACTTTATGTATATGAATCCTTGAAAACCTGCCTAATAATTATAATTTTTTGAAGGTATAGTTTGAATGACAAAACAATTGAATGATAGAACAACACAAATATCGAAAACAGTGTATTATGATTGTCTTCTTTTCAAAACAGTGAGGTAGTTTGCAATCTCAGCCAAACTAAAATTGGCTATCTTGTTGAATCATTCACTTCACTTTAATAATCAGTTGGCTACTGGTCATTGTATTGATCTTGTCTCCTTCCACTATTTTGATGGAAATCTAAAAACTTATACTATTTGTTCAAATCAAACAGTGCTCTCATAATAAGGCATTATGTATGCCTGTTCACTATCATTGTCATGAGCATGAAAACTGTTGAACTTTACATAATATTATGAACATGATGAACAAATAATACTATGGCAGAAGAATATGACCATACAACAGTGTTTGAGATGAATGTACTCAGTTGAATTGATTGAGCTGATTAAACCCACTGTTCACATGTAGCTTTCAGAAACGTGTTTGATTGTTATGAGTGAACAGACAACTTAATAACTTGATGGATGAAATCTATTCTACTCCTTCAGTTTTATATTTACCTTCTTCTCATGAATCATGATGATTGCAATCTCCTTCTTAGCCCACTTGTAATGAATAAGGGGCAGCATGCTGCGCTCTACCCTTGTGGGAGCCCATTTTTCTCCACATGCCTGGTCTTCAAATAATAACCAGCTTCATGATTTTCCCTATACTTGCACAAGGAAACAAATGATGTTAGCTTAAAAACAATATATGATCATGTTGATGTTTCTCTTTCAACTCATGTTTTTGCACTTTTCTTTAGCTGGTTCTATGCATTGTAAGGATTGAAATATATCTCTGTTAGTATGGCATGTAGTATAGTTCATATCCCAAGCTCTTAATTAACGCCCTTCTTAATCTTTTGCAGGAACATTTAGGAACAGAAGCATGATGGAGCAAGCTACGAAGTATCAACCAAAGATCGACTCAAGAAATGACAGATATGTCCCATGTTACTTGTCACTTTCTCTTTTAGTTGTATATTTCCTTTCTTGTCATGAATGGAATGGCTAAAACCATGGCTTGTGTGGATATTTAATTTCATTCTTCTAATTTTCATTTTGAAAAGAAAATGCATTTATAATGCAATGTTGTACCATAATTTGAATGTATCACCATTGGATTTCCTGTAATCAAATGAAATGTTGTTGAATCACTTTATGAAATGAAAGAAAGCAATTGAAATGCTTTGTTGTTGAATGCTCAATCTTGTACTCCATTTGTTTGCAAAACACTGAAAAGCAATTCCTGAAACTCTGTTTCCTCATTTCAATGCATAACTGTCACTTATAAAATGATAAATAAGATGCATTCAACACCTAGCATAAGGAGAAATAATTGCATTTTCCACTTTTAAATATAACAGTATTTAGTCAGCACCACCATTTGAGCTGTAGCAAAAAATTGGTAACAAAACCATTAGAGGATGCCAACATTTTTTGTGCCATTTCTGGGGATGGTGTCAAACTAGGAAGTTCTTTAGAGTCATTTCCAGCTTCTTTCTTGTTTTTATTATCTCTAAAGTTTTCTTTTAGCATACCCTTCATTTGAATATAGTAATGATCTGCTATTATTTCATCAATTCTTTATGTGAGTTGGTTGATATTGAGTTAATACTGCATGGATAGGGATAGGAGAAGAGATGCTCTAGGGAGATTCCTTCGTAATGACCCTAATCCTAATAACTAGCTAGTTGAGTTTCAAATTTTTCCAAGAGACGAAGAAGAAGAGGAGGAAAATCCTTTTGCTGATGCATTTATGAATTTGACCAGTTCTGAAACTTCCTTTGAAGAGAAAGCTGCCCTAAATCTGATTGAGAATCCATTTGCTTTGATAGTCCATCAAGCAATTATGGCTAGCCAAAACCAAAATATCCAACTTTTCTATTCCCTGTCACTCACCAAAATGAAGTTGATAACCTTAAGAACACCCATGCTTTAGTTCTTCCTAAATTCTATGGGCTTGTAATAGAGGACCCTGGCACTTTCTTGTTTGAATTTGATATCCTCTACATAAGCTATGATTACACTACTTATGCTCATAGGCTTAAATTGTTTCCTACTACCTTAAAGGATGTTGCATTAAAATGGTTTATGGGCTTAGGTAGGAATAATGTAGATACTTGGGATGATATGAAAACAAAGTTTCTTGACAAGTACAAAGAATAATGTAGAGGCAGTGATATGAGAGGAGATGATATCTTCAGGATGCAGTAGAAGGAGGATGAAAGTTTGGAGGACTATATTTCAAGGTTCCCATTTTTTTTGTAGAAATCCCCACATCATGCACTCAATGAAGAGTCTAAATTTTTTCTCTTCCTTAGAGGGATCAATGAAAATTGCATTAATGCTTTAGACTTGATAGGAGGAGGAGATATCACCCAAGTTCCTTGGGATGATATTAAGAAGATATGTCAGAATTACTCCAAGGTAACTATAAAGAAAGGAAGAGGCTACCAATCTTCTATGGGTAAATCCTCCACTAATGGAGTTTCAAGGATGGAAATCACTCATTTTCTAGTAGATTTCAAGTAGGATATCATAAACAATATAGCCACTTAGCTAGATACACTTCAAGCAAAGAAGAAACATGAGGAGGCAGAGGCAATGCTGGAAAAATATTGTCCTCATTGTAGGAAAAATAAGGACTGTAGATGTAAAATGGTAGCCAACATTGAAAGCAAGAAAATTCCACCAAAATTCAAGCCAATTTAGGGTGATGATGATTAGGTTTTCTACATTGCATAAAAAGGATATGGGCTCCAAGACAAGGTATACCACCAGACCCATTATATTTTAGTAGACCTTATTTTAATTCTTATGCATTTGATAATCAATGGAAACCCCCATACCCATCAAAATTTGGAGGCTATCCACCTCACCTTTGGAAAAACCCTCCAAATACTTGGCCCAATTACCAAATCATTCCACCTTAGTGGCAAAAATTCCAAGGGAATTGGCAGCAACCTCAAGGAAATTGACAACAAAAATCCCAATGGAGGGGAGGACAACAATGGCCAAACCAGACAACTGGTTACATGCAACTGCCTCCATAGCCTCAATAGCCTGCCATAATGCCTCCTCCTCCTAACTCAAACTCTAGTACATCTATACCTCCTTAGTTACCAACTCAACCCATGCCTAACCCACATAACAAACCACAACAACAACCAATTTACTCTACAGGTCCCAATCAATTTCCTGCATATGTTGTGAGTGTGAGTGATATTCATCTGTGTTTAGGAACCACTTTGTCATCTCATTCCACTCCTATTATAACAGATCTTCCTATGGAAGAAGAGGAGCATCAAAATTTATTTGATATCCCTACTCAGTCAAGTGTCCCCAAGAATCCTGAACCAGTTTAGCAATCTGATCTAGACCCACCATTTCCTCAAACGTTAGAAGTGGTTAAACAAAAGGAAGAAAAGGAAGAAACAAACTTTGATATTCTGGATCAGTTAAAACACATATGTGTCAAGATACCTTTGTTCCAATCTATAAACTATGTTCTCATATATAGTAAGGAAATTAAGGAAACATGTCTCAAAAAGCCAGGGAGGAAAAAGAAGGACCCCACCACTATTCATGTGGTGGGCCAGTTGGTAGACATCATGCTTCAGAAAGTAACTATTCTGAAATATACTGACCTAGGTAGTCCTATATTTGGAGTCATTATAAATGGAATCCAAGTAAATAATGCTCTAATAGACTTGGGAGTAGCTATCAATGTGATGATTAAGGATATCTTGCAACAACTGAATGTTATGAATCTGAGACCTACTCCTACTATCCTGTAGCTTGCTGACAGTTCCATTGTCAAACCAGATGGTATAGTAGAAGAACTTGTTACTTTAGACTCTTGGGAATATCCAACAGACTTCATGATCATTTCCCCTAAAGCTACATTAGGAGGGTATCCCATTATTCTGGAAAGGTCATGGTTAGCTACAATAGATGCTTACATTGGATGTTGGTCAGGGGACATGACTATTTATGATGGGAGAAGCACTAAAAAACTTATCCTTTATCCTCTTGCTCAACCATCCCATGATATGGACAACCCCATCTGGCCACATGTTTGAGAAGAGGCCAAGGAGGTCAATTTAGTGGCACAACTCATAATGATAGGAAGAAGTCCTTTTATGCAACTTCAAGAAGAAGATGAAATATTATCCCATATAATTCAGAACCATTATGAAGTGCATGAAGAACCACCCACTCATGAATCTAGTTATGCATGTCCATTGTAGATACTTTTTCTAGCTTCTCTTGCACTTGAATTTCCTACAACAACAGATATGCTTCATACATTGTTACTACATGAATTAAAAATTCTAAGCATCGGTGAAATAGCCATGATTGAGTTGACCACACAAGTACAAGTTTTAGAGGGTAAACATTTGAATATTAATAACAAAATTAGTCAAGAGCAGCAGTTGTCCCTGAAAAACCTATTAAAGTTGCATCAACATGCATTTGCATGGGATTACCATGACATGAAAGGATTAGATCCTAAACTCTATACTCATAGGATCTACATTAGAGATGACTACACACCAGTAAGGCAACCATAGAGGAGAATCAACCCTGCATTGAGGGAGATTTTGAAAGGATAACTACAAAAGTTATTGGATGCAGGATTTATCTACCCTATCTCAGACAGCCAATGGGTGTCCCCTTTGGTAATTGTGCCTAAAAAGGGAGGTAAATGGAGAGTTTGTGTTGACTATAGAGAACTAAACTCTACCACCAAAAAGGATCACTTTCCCCTTCCTTTTATTGACCAAGTATTGGATTCACTTGCAGGTAAGCAGTATTTTTCCTTTTTAGATGGATTCAGTGGTTATAATTAGATACAGATTACACCTGAAGATCAGGACAAGACAAATTTCACCTATCCTTGGGGGACTTATGCCTATTCAATACTCACATTTGGTCTATACAATGCACCTACAACCTTCCTAAGAGCAGTTATTAGTATATTCTTAGATATTTCACATGATTGCATGGAGATCTGCATGGATGATTTCACTACTTATGGTACTAATTTTACAGAAGCATTATAAAACTTAAGAAAGGTTTTGTAGATATGTGAGGACCATAATTTGTCATTGAACAGTGAGAAATGCATTATGATGGTGCAAGGAGTGGTCCTTGGCCATTATATCTCTTAGAAAGGAATTCAAGTGGACCTAACCAAAATTAAGGTAATTACCAATCTTTCTATTCCTGTCAAGCAAAAAGATGTTAGAAGTTTCTTGGGACATGTAGGATACTACAGGAAATTCATAAAAGATTTCAGTAAGATGGTAGCACCACTTTATAATCTTTTAACTAAAGATACTGAGTTCTAGTGGACAATGGATTGTGATAAAAAATTCTCTGATTTAAAAACAACATTAACCCATGCTCCTGTGCTCAAAGGCTCTAATTGGGGACTCCCTTTCCATAATCACACAGATGCATCTGATTATGCTATAGGGGTTATCTTGGGATAAAAAGAGGGGGCAATAGAGAATGCAATCTACTTTTTCAGCAAAAACCTACAAGGGGCTAATTTTAACTACACAGTGACAAAGAAGGAGATGTTGGCAGTCATTTATGCTCTCAACAAGTTCAGGAATTATATCACAAGATACAAGATATTTGTCTATATAGACCATGTAGCCATAAAATACCTTATGAACAAGCCATTGTTAACAGGAAGGTTAGCAAGGTGGTTACTATTAATGCAAGAATTTGATATCACCATTATAGACAAGCCAGGTAAGGAAAATGTTGTGGCAGATTTTCTCTCTAGATTGACTACATCAGAGGACACTGAAGTCATTGATGACTCCTTTCTTGATGAAAATTTGTTCTCCATCAGTGTGCACACACCTTGATATGTAGATATAGCCAATTATTTGGTCACAAGAAGAGTTCCCCCTCATTTCTCTCCAAAAGAGTGAAATGTTCTTATTTGGAAAACTTTTCCATTCTCATGGATAGCAGGTTGTTTATTCTATACTAGAACAAATCTATTCTATACTAGAACAAATCATGTGATGAGAAGATGTATAAGAGATGATGAAACTTATGATATACTACATGCATGCCATAATGAACCCTGTGGGGGACACTTTGCAGCTAAGAGAACAACCATGAAGATTCTCAATATAGGGTATTACTAGCTTACGCTTCATAAGGATGCAGGCAAGTACACTAGAAAATTTGATAGGTGTAAAAGGATGGGCCGGCCAACTAAATCAGATGAGATGCCTCTATACCCTCAAGTAGTTTTCACACCATTTGATAAATGGGGACTTGGTTTTGTAGGCCCAATTGATCCACCATCAAATGGAAAATATTACATCTTGGCTTGACCTAATTATGTGAAGTAAATGGGTTGAGGTCAAAGCCATGAAACATGCTAGGGACAATAAAGTTGCAAAATTTCTCTGTGAAGAAATCTTCACACGCTATGGAGTTCCTAGAGAAATAGTCACAGACTAAGGGGCTCAATTAACATCCACTCTTGTCAGAGCATTGGTGAATGAGTATAATGTTATGCATAGAAAATCTAAACCCTATCACCCTCAAGCCAATGGCCAGTTTGAGGTAACCAATAGGGAAATAGAATCTATTTTGACCAAAATAGTAGCAATCCATAGAAAATATTGGGGAAATAGGTTGCCAAAATTTTTCTGGGCCTATAGAACTACTTGGAAAACCACCACTGGTTTACTCCCTTTGAACTATTATATGGAAAAATAGCAATGATGCCTATAGAGTTTGAACATAAAACTCTTCGAACAACACTAGACCTTGGGAATAGATATATCTGAGGCATAGAAGGATAGGGTTATGCAACTAAATGCCTTAGATGAGATGAGGAAATCAACTCTCCACCATGCTGAGATGGGGCAGAACTGGAGAGTTAGATGGAATGATAAATACATCAAAGAAAATAAGTTCCAACCAGGTGACTGGGAACTTCTTTATGATTATAGGTATAAAGATAACTTAGGAAAACTTCAAACCCGATGGTTGGGACCATATGAGATTGTAGAGGTCTTCCCCAATGGTGTTGTTCAACTTACAACAATTGATCTTGTTAGGTTCAATCTCCTAGTCAATGGTCATCGTCTCGGGCTATACCATAAACCTACCTCAAAATAAGAGTTCATGTAGTAATTTATTGAATACTAGAACTCTGAAGTTCCTACAACCAAAGGAAGTGAACCTAGTGTTCAACCTTCTAGCTAGTCAAAGGTACGCATGCAACTATAATAAAAATTTCCACTTTTTGTGGGAATTAATTTCTCCATCAATAAAACTACCCACCCATTCATCTCCATCCCCTCTCTCTCTTCCACATCACTCCACCATCACTTCATTTAACAACTCAACTGTACTTTTCTGGTGACTGCTACTTCTCTCCACACTTTTTGGAAAAAGACATTCCAACTTTTTAGGTATGTGCATAACGACTTAATGTATCTTAATTACCTTACATGCATTTGTTTGATTACTATACCTTAATATTGATATTCCACATAGAAAATCCTTTTAGTATGCCCTGTTATATCATACTTCCATTCTAGCCTATGCAGACACATGCTTTCATTTGGGTTGGGGGGGGGAGTGTGAACCTAGGTGTCATACATGTCATTAGTCATATTTCATGCGTCGACATGACAGTAAATTTGAAATGATGTAGTTGAAGTGACGTTTTGCATGCATGATATGACATTAATCTATTGCCATTTTCTTTGATAATACCCCTCTTTTATATCTTCTTTACTGCCTTATTTGGAATCATAATGCCACTAAAAAGGTAAAATTGAGAGGTCATACGAAATTGGTGTTAGTATTGGTGAGAATTGCAGGAAACATAAGAGAAATTGGGTTTTTAGAAGAAGGATTGCAGGAAAAATTCTTTGTAGAGGTGTTTGTTAGAGTGTGAGTGGAAGCAATGGGAGCTCAGTTAATCAGAAATGAACCAACAATTCACTAGGTACTCCTACAAGATGCACTCTATGAGCCTAAATTCAGGAATTGTGGTTGGCTAGATTACTTTTTGAAGCTAAATAGTTTCAATAACAACATTTCCTTAGAATTTGCACAAACATTTTCTAATGGTGAGGCAATTGTGAAAGGATTAAAATTTATAGCCACCAAAGAAAGAATTGCTGAAGTGTCAGGTTTTCCCATTGAAGGAGAACCCTACCCTACTTCTAGGGATGCTAGATCAAATAGAGAAAAATTTACCGAGCCTATTGATCCTCCACTTGTTATAGAAAAACAATGAACAAGAAGAATTTATTTTCTAGAAACATGGAAACAAGTTGTTGTTTACATTATCAAATACATTACCTGCGAGTGTCGCCAATCCTATCTTCATTCTATGCATTTCAAGCTTTTGAATCACATGAGACAAGGCAAGAGGATGAATGTTCCAAAAATCTTGTACAATCTTCTTGAAATCATGGCTATTGAGACACAAAAAGGTAGGGAAAACTCTGTTTCCCATCATTGTTTGATTAAATTCCCGATAGAAAAGTATTTGCAAGATGTGTCCAATATGTCATGGGATGAATTTTTGAATATTAAGAAGTTTAGATTAGAAAATACGGGTCCTAGAAATTAACACCTAACTCATAGGGTTAGTGGGGATGAGGAGGTTATTAAATTCACTCCTGGAGCTTCAACTTATGGGGCAATTCCTAGCACAAACCCTTCTGTAGTAGAACCTGTAGTAGAAATTAGTTCCTCTGAATCCAAGCATGCGAATGAAGATAGTTCATCTTCAAACCCCAATGTTGATGTTTCCTCTAAAACCACAGTTCGCACTAAGGATGATATTCAAAAGGAGGAAGTAAAAATGAGAAAAGCATAAATTAACAAAGGGGAGGCTAAGAAGCAAAAACCAGGAAAGGTAAATCCTAGCCTTAGGAAGTGGAAAACTGAAGAAACTGAGCATCTTGCAGCCATTGGGAAAAATAAAAGTCCTCCAAGGAAATCAAAATTGATTGAGTCTGCTACTGGCGTGCCTATAAGAGGGAGCCATAGACTCAGAGGGAAACCTGGAAAGAAGGAAAAAACTCCTAAGGGGCAGGAAAATATAGGATTGGAAGAACTCACTGCTATTACAGAGTGAGTTGAACATCAGGAACTAGTGTAGGGGAAGATCCTAGTAGGAAAGCACAAACCTCCTACTTTTTCATGGGCATCCGTAGCCCTGGATTTATGGAAAGAAATTTAGGAGAAAGAAGAAGAATGGAATAGAGAAAAACTCAGGCTATAGGAAGAGATCAATAAGAAAAATGAAGAAATTGAGGAGAAGAATGTAAAGATTATTGCATTAAAGGATAAGGTAAACAATGTGGTGGCTCTAGAACCACAAATTATGGAATGTAGGACTCCCCCAAGGGTATATGCACTACATTTAAGGGAGCATCATATTTCTTTTAAGTTTTCAAGGGTCATTTCTAGTCTAAATTGTTCCATTGATACCCCACAAGATTTTTTCCAAGCTTACCAATCCTCTCCTCTTGAAATTAAGAATTACTGTGTGAGTTGTATTTGCACAACTATGCTATTCCCAATGACCATGAATGGAATCCATTGCTATATATTGGGGATATTCACTTGAGGGAATTAATGTCATGGATTCAAAATGAAATCAGTTGGGGGCAACAATTCAAAATATATAGAGAAAAAGAAATCCTACCCACTATCTGCAAGAGTTGAATCAAGCAATCTTGTAGATATCTACTGCACATGGCACATAATTATTTACAATTCAAAGTACAAAAAGAGGATCATGCCTTCTAGGGAGGAAGCATACCTAGAATATGAGTAGGTAGTTGCCACTATAGGAAATACAGTATTGGGATATTTATCATAGAGATGGAATGACTTGACAGATCAGCTAAAATAGGTTGAACCCCATTCCCTACAAAATTATTATGCAGCTTGCAAACAAAGCATTAGGTATATACATCTTGGGAGGAAAAAGCAACACTATTAGCTCCTATTAATATTTTAGCCACCTATTCTATTGTGGCCAGTACCAATCCACATAACTTATCAGTATGATGTAGATGCAAAGAGGCCAAGGTGGGGTAGACTGGAAAGCAATTAGGGGTTCTATTGGGATCCAAATTCAGAAACTGTAGGGAATGATCAAGGGTAGACAAAAAATGGTGATTTCAGGGCTTTAGTAAGACAAAGGAATCGAGCTTCCTCTATTGGAGGACCAACAAATCATTAGGTTGGGGGGAGATGATGAGTCTAAATAATGACTCATTTTTGTTAGGATTTATCATATGCTTGTTATTGTTACTATGGGGTTTTAGCACCTGGTTAATAATACTTTTTGTGTTATTTCCCTAAACTTATGAACTCTGGGCATGAACTTATCCTTGTAACTTTTGATGGTATTAACCTGCTATGTGATATATCTATATTAATTTTACATGTGATTGAATGAATGTTATTGTAAGGTGATTATGGATATGCAATTGTCTTGTGCACACTAATGTCATAATGCAGGTTTAGATTAAGATGCATATATAAATGAAGCTTGCAAGGTGGAAGTTCATGCCACCTGCTTGGTTGCTAAAGGAGTCAAATAGAGATGGACATTAAAGAGGTCAATGGTTGGATACTTCCAACTCGTGTGGAAGTTTTAACTTGACTTTAAATGACAATGTCTATTAGTTGGATAGATTTAGGAGGTGTTTCTATGCTGGATCCTCATTGAGGCAAGACTAGTTTGACTAATTCTTGTGCATGCATAACCTCCTTTCTCTTTTTCATGCTTTCAATAAATGGAATCTTCCTAGTCTATTGGAGTCGACTGCCAAGTTAGTTAGAAGCTTCCCTTCTATAAATAATGATCAGATTTTCCTCTTCTAGAGGTTGGATGTTCTGATATTGTACTTTCATTTTTAGTTTCAAGGAATACATTCATGTTGCTGTTATGATGTAACAATGTTTTCAATGAATAAAATGATACTTTAGTTTGCTGCATCTGAGTTAGTTTTGGGAAGACTCATTCAAGGGGGCCCACTTGGTGAGAATTCCATCCATTCAGTTTAGTAGTTACTTTTCTATTCAGTAATTAGTTATGGTATTAGCAGTTGTTTGTTCCTGCAGCCATTGGAACTTCGTTCTGTGTTTGTTCCCTCAACCAAGGTAGATAGAGTAACTTCTTGTCTTTTTGTTAAGATTTATGTTTCTGTCATTCATTTCAGTTCAGTTTAGTTGTTGATTCATGCTCAATACTTATGCTAATTCCTTTCAAGCATTTTACTTTTTGTATTGTTTCCTTTCTAGTTATAGGATAAGGGTGACTACAATTGAGTCCTAGTGCACAAACAATGCTGACCCATTTCAAGTTCACATCCTTGGGTTGATAATGAAATGAACCTTCATGATGAGCAAGATAACTACTTGGTGTAGATATCTAATCTCTGAGTTATAACTTTAAGGGCTTAGGTATTGAACCATTAGAGGAGACCAAAAACAATGTCAAATTTTCCAAGCTTGTGAGATAACTCCTCTCATTTAGCCTTGAGTGCATGTGATTGAAGGTGATATCTTTCTATCTCTCACTTTACTTAAATTTGTTGTTTTTTATGTAGCATATTTTTGTTAGCATTGCTAGGTGATTTGTTTATCATATTTCTCCTATCATTGCTATATTGGCTATCTATGTAGGTGGGAACACCAAAGCGAGGAATTGACTATGGAAGTCCTCTTAAAACAACCCCAAAATTTTCCCTCTTTGTTGTGTGTTGGTTCATGTTGCAATGAAGAGCTCAAGATAATTAACTCGTGGGTAGGAAGGTGCACTTTCCTCACCCTCTTTTATCATTTCGTGATTCAAGTAGTTAAGTATTCTTGTTGTTGTTTTGTTGTTTAGTAGCTTTTAATTTTTGTATTCACATCAAACTTTATCTATTAAGTAGATAGTAGGTTCTCTATAGTTTTTTGTTGTGTTTTGTACTTTCTTTCCATATAGATGCCAACACCCCATTGAGATGCCAACACACCACATTGTCATCCGTGTTCAACACTTCTATCCTTTGGCAGAGAACTGTCTGAGGTATAGTCTGGGCTTTGTAAACCTACTCTATTAACCTCCTGAAACTCTTAGGTTAGTAGAAAGACAGTGGTACTGAGAGTGCTCTTCTTGAACTCTACCTTAAAAAATTCAAAATTTCCTAAACCTTTCCTCTAGCTTGAGGTAGATTAGGGAAGCCTATCATTTGAGGCCCTCCCATGACCTAGGGTCTTGAGTAGTTGGTCCCCCTCTACATTTTGGTGAAACCGATGTGAACTATTTTTGTTTTGTTTCATAAAATTGAAGGAGTCTTCTCTTGTGTTCTAGGTGTGTGTGTTGTAGGGCGCATAGCCTTGCAACCCAACCTATGACCCATAGTGGTGTAGCCAAAAGAGTCCATAAACATTGTGAAGCAAAACATAAAATAGGTCATTGTCTAATTGTTAAACCCTTCAGAGCTTATGAGAAATTACTTTCTAGTTTACGTAGAAGATGGCTTCTTTCATGCATCTTCCCATCCCGTTTGTGCAGCTTGCGAGTGAGTCTCCTACTATAAAATTTACCTCATAAGATTTGTTGATGAATGTTAATAGAGAACCCTCTCCTTTGTACATTCTTGCTCGTATCAATGGGAATACCATGATTGGAGTGCTTGTTGATCCTATGTGTCCAGTTAATGTTATCACATAAGAGATTATGTTAATAAAATTCTTACATAAGGATGGGTACTATGAGTCTAAAAGAACTATATGTACACATGATGGGATTTCTATCCCTCCCATCGGTTCTATCACCCTTTTAGTCTTGGTTGGGCCCAAGACTATGAATTATCTTTTTGATATTATCCTAGAGTCTAACTTGTTCAAAGTGAAGCTAAGCATTCCTTGGCTAGTTTCCATGAATGTAGTCTCTTCAGTGGTTCATAAGTGCTTGAAATTCTCCCATGAGGGCTCTGTGGATGTTGTGCACAACATTGGGTACAAACCCCTTGTGTCATGCATGGCTTATTCATTAGATCGCTTCTGGCCTGCCCTTATTGGTCTACTTCCTCCTAGGATGGACCTGTTGTATTGTACTTACATAAAATACAATAATGGGGGCATAGCGCCGAGAGTAACCTATCCTTCTCCCTATGCTATTTCAATTAAGGCTTCTATGATAGCGTAGCATCAAGTTGTTGCAAGTATGAAGGTGTTGTCATTGATGTCAATTGGTTGCTATTGTCATTGATGTCAAGATAGTTGGTTACTGGTTGTATATGTTGAGGATATTGAGAAAATTGTAATAAAGAAGGTCTACAGGTATTCAATGTATGCTCTGGGATGTGCTCTGTATTGCTTCTATGCTTGTGAGTTCTTGACATATTATTCATGGTTATTGGTACTTGTATCTAGAATTTTAGCTTTTGGATCATTATACAATGTGAAATGTTTTCACCAGTATATGAACTGTGCAATTTGGTGTGTTTGGCTATGGTCTGGGAGAAATGTAGTTGCTCTAGATTTCTCCAAATTTTGGTTTCATGACTTGCGGTTTTGAGAATAAGTTGATGAGGTTGTGTTCAAGTGAATTTTTTTCCAAAAATATTGGACCGAGTTAAGGATGCATGTGCTTAATTTTTTTGTGTTTTACACTAGTGTTGGTCGACCTTGTGTTAAACACTACTTACAGAGTTCATGGAAGCATGTTGGGACTCATTTATGTCCTCATTAAGTATATTTTTGGGTCACCCTCATTCTAATTCCACTATAGAATGTTTTGGCATCAACCTAATTTGAATTTGTAAATGCAAATTGTGTTTGGCTGTCCTTGGAAGTGTTTCAAGGTTGAAGACGGTATAAGTACAAGTTGAGATGTTTGTGAGAGGAAAGATAGAGGCAAGGTAGTTGTGAGATAGATGTGAGATGTATTTGAATGCAAATTTGAGCACAACAGTGTGAATTTCATGTTAGGGTTTTGAAGGTAGTAAGTTGAAGGCATCTGACATCTTTTTTGTGAGATTGCGAAAGTGTGCAAAAAATTGTGGGGAATCTCCATTGCATTGAGATAGTTTTATCTCTATAACAATCCTTTTCTATCTTCTTTGTAATTCAGTGGTAGTGAGCCCTTCGAGTAGTGGGCCCTCATTAGACAGTGAGTCCTGTTTTGGCAATAAGCTTTTGTCTTTGGTTTTGGAATTTCTTTATATTGTGAGCTAATCCTCACCATGGTTTTTCCCTCATTGGGTTTTCCACGTAAATCTGGTGTTATTGTGTGTATGGTTTTGCTATTTCTAGTTTTTGTTTCTGCACTTAATGATTAATCACACTAGCAGAGTAAAGGTTATATGAATGCGTGTAAATCTAACTTCTATTAAGGGTTTTGAAGTTTGAAATTGTTACAACTAATTCACCCCCTCCTAGTTGTCTTGTCCAAGATGGGTTGTTGTGGCCTCTCAAAAGGAGAAGGAGGATTCTGCTTAGGAGCCTTCTTCTTCCTTTGTAGTTCCACCTACTTCTACCTCCCATCTTACTGTGATGCCTTTGACTTTTTCCCCTATGCATCTCTTGTGAGGTCTGATGGTGCCTGCTTTGTGGAAGCCTAAGTATCGGGTGTTCAACCTTCCTATCTTTCCTATAGTGCCTTGGCCCGTCTTGTATGGTAAGGGGAAGGGTCCTTGTGAAGTTTCCTCTGCATCTCAACCTCTGTGACCTCCTATTGTTCCTACTCCTAGGGTGGAAAATGGGAAGAGGCCCATCACTGAGGTGCTTGAGTCTAATTCTTTGTTTGTTGTTACCTTTGTTTTTGCATCTCTTCCTCCTATTTATATCCAAAAGTCACTCCCTTCGACAAAAATGGTTGTGATGGATGCTTCGATGATAGAAAATGAGCCTCTTGCTCCTTCTCAAGTTGCAACCTCTATTTCTTGGAGTCGAAGAAACTGCCTTGTGTGTGAGCATAAGCGTCGGAGGAATGCTTTGGCCGCTGAGCAGGCCACTTTGTAGAAGGAGGAAGGGGAGCCAACAACTCATGTATTGGTGTCCTCTATTGTGTCCTCCTCTTCTGCCCCTTCTACTTTAGTTCTCTCCACCTTGATCTTGCTTCTAGCTCCCCATGCGAGTGTGGATGAACCTTACCCTGAAAAGGTGAAAGTGTTCATTTCTCCCTCAGTTGAGCGTCCTCTCCTGATGTCCCTTTTGTAAATCTTGTCTTTTCCTAAGCTCGTGGATATGTCGAATACCTCAGTGGTGTCTGCTATATTTTTCTTCTCTTCCTCCTCACGTTTTGCTTTGTCTATGGGGATCTCACATCTTTTGATGAAGAATAAGTTGGAGGACGACCATACTTTGAAGGGGGGTTAGAAGAAGGGATCACCTTCTTCAGAAAGTGGTCCTACTTTGGCTTGTGTTGTCTTAGTGATGGAGGCAGCCCTGGCATCTCCTGAGTTTTTCACTACCCCCAAGTCTTTCGATGAGTCTGGCAGTGAATCTCGAGTGCCTCCTCCATCTCCTACCTGGGTGACACATGGCACTCTAGTCAAGTGCATGTTCAACTCGGTAGATGATGTCCTAGCTCTGTTGGTGATCTTTGCAAGGTTAATGATGTTTACCTCCCTGGAGTTGAGTGAAGAAGACCTCAAGGGGCCCTCTTCCTTGGATCTTGTCACAGGAGAGTTAGAGGGTGCTCCCCTTGCTATCCCACCTTTGCAGGCTCATCCGCCCTCCCCTTATAATGATCTAGATTGGGGTAATGATGAACTCTTGGTTGATGGGGACTAAGGGGCACCTGTTCTGTATCTATAGATTAAATTTGTGTGTGTGTTGTGCTCCCCCGTGCTTGTTCTTATGTGTTCCTAAAGGACCCTTATCACCCTTGTAGGTGCTTGGATATAGGAGTGTTTGTGTTGTAAACTTCTTCTATTTGTTACATCCTTCTTGCTTTGTTGTCTTGATTTTCAAAAATTGGGGACGATGGAAAGTGTTGGGGGCATTTAGGCTTCCTTCCATGTTGACCCAATTTTTTTAATTTTTATTTTGTTTTCAGATACCCTTCTTCATGATATGATATAGTAAAGGTTGGTGACACCTCATTTATATATTATATTAAACCTATCTATCTATTTTTATGAGCAGCTCTGACCCTGAATTATTAGATCCCCTTGTCTCTTGTTCGTTATGACATTGTTTTTCCTTTCTTTTTATCTTTCTCTATTCTTTGCTTGCTTTGTGATGTTGTGGTGCTTATGTGTTGTCCCTCACGTGTGTGACAACATTAGCATAGTTACATCTCGTCATGTTCCATGGACCATAACATCACTTTCATTCTTGTTTTTCTCTCCTTAGGATGTCACGTGTCTCTGAGTTTAACACGCACCATCCTAAGGGGGGGCTATCATACTACGATTTTCAAAAAGGCACATTCGGTGGCCAATGAATCCCTGATTGGAAATGGACTTTATTTTACAAAAATCACATTCTTCAATAAGGATCCCTAGCGAAATATTTCTTTCATCATGAATTCGTAAGATAGAATTTGAAAACTTTCCTTCGAGAAGGGAACACTTCTTTTGAGGAAGAAGTTTGAAAAAATTTCCCTTGCAAGGGAGTATTATTTCTTTTGAATTCCTTGATGAAAGAAACCTTTCAAAAGGATTCCTTGATGCTAGAATCATTGGCAAAAAAAGTTATCACTTTTCAAACAGAGCATCCCTTGAGTGGACCCCTTTGAAAGCTTCTCCTTTAGTTGTTGATTTTTTGTGTGACTGTCTGTCTTCCTGCATAGCTTTTTTCTATCTAACATGTTTTGTCTGCAAATGAACATGTTGGTTTGCAGGAGCACCTGTGAAGCTGATTTTCAATCAACCTTGTAGTACCAAACATATATAAGGTCCCATCAATCTCTGCGAAGCCTCTCACATTAGGCTTCCCCAAAGACTGAGCACCTAGGGCACCTCCTTTGCAAGTCTGAGGGCCTATAAAGTGCTTTCATCTTGTGAGATCTCTTTGTTTGACTCTATAGTACCAAGCACTTATAGGGCCTTTTGTTCTCCTTTTCATAGGTCTGAGGGCATGTGGTTTATTTTGTTCAACTCTCCTTAGGACTAAGTACCAATGGATCCATCTCCTCTTGCTAAGCATTCGGGTGTGTCATATTGTGATCCGCTTCCTCAACGGTTCAAGTATACTTTCTTTAAAATATTTCAATCTACTTTACTTCACATTTGGTAGCACATATGCTCACTAAAGTGGGGGAAAAATGTATGAATTTTCTCCCCTTGCAAATTTCCCATTTACACCCCTTAGAAAAATCAAACTCGATGATGCTATTCGACATCCTCCATCCACTCTCCATCCATTTGGCAGCTTTTTGTAGTGCCAATGGGGGAATTTCTGTCAAGGATGCAAGCACAATGTACAAACTTCTATGTAGTGCGTTGCCATCCTAACAAGACTCCCGCCTCTGGAATCTATAGAGGCATTACAATTTTCCATTAGTGTCGAAGTGTAACGTCTTTGCTCACTTGATCGACCTTGAATGACTCATTTGGCCTCCGTTTCATGTACAAAACACTATCTTATTCATTCAATTCATCTTCATCACAATTCCTGAGACTTCACTTGATCTTCTTCACAATTATTCATACCTCACCTCATTCACAATATTTTGTACCACCATTGGAGTTACAACTTGGTGTCTTGTGAGACTACTTTCTTCATTGTTGCAGTAACGTTGACTCTACCAAGCTTGCGAGCTTGCTCCTTCACTCATTTTCCTTGAGCACATGTGATTGAAGGTGATAGCTTTTTGTCTCACTTTAATTAGCATCATTTTTTGTTTACATATAATATTATTTTTAGCATTTCCTAGTGCTTTCTTTATCATATTTCTCCTATCATTGCTATATTGGTTGTCTATGGAGGTGGGAACACCAAAGTAGGGGACTGACTATGTTAGTCCTCTTAAAATAATCCCAACATTTTCCCTCCTTTTTGTGTATAGGTTCATGTTGAAGTGAAGATCTCGAGATAATTAACTCATGGGTAGGAATGTGTGCTTTGCTCACCCTCTTATGTCATTTTTTGATTCAAGTAGTTAAAGTATTCTTATTGTTGTTTTTCTATTTAATATCTTTTACTTTCTGTGTTCACATCAAACCTTATCTATTAAGCAGTTAGTAGGTTCTGAGGTACAATTTGGGCTTCAAAAACTTGCTCTCTTAACCTCCTAAAACTCTTGGATCAGTAGAAAGATAGCGATGTTGAGAGTGCTCTTCTTTCTCTACCTTAAACACTTCACAATTTCCTAAACCTTTCATCTAGTTTGAGGTAGATTAGGGTAGCCTACTGTTTGAGGCCCTCCCATGACCTGGGGTCTTGAGCAGCTAGTCCCCCTCCTCTACACTCACCTCTCTTTCTCTCTCCTTACCTCTCTCCCCCTCTCTCCTTTGTGTCTCACTTACCCCTCTCTACCTCTCTCTCTCTCACTCTCTCCTACCCCCTCTACTTCTCTCTCACACCTATTTCTTCCACCTATTCCTCCCCCCTCTCTCTTTCTTTCTCTCTCCTTCCTTCTCTACTTCTATCTATCCCACCTCTCTCTCCCTCCCTACCTCTATCTCACCTCTACCTCCCTCCCTCCCCTTTCCTCCCTTTTCCCTCCTCTTTATCTCTCTTGCTCTATCCTTCCCTCTACTTTTTTTATCTCTCTCTCTCCCTCCCTCCTTCCCTTTCTATCTCTCTCTCAATCTCTCCCCCTTCCTCTTCCCTCTCTACTTATCTCTATACACCTACCCCTCTCTACATCTCCCTCACTCCCTCCCCCCCACTCTCTCTCTATCAATCTCTCCTTCCCTCTCTACTATCTCATGCTCTCTCCTTCCCTCTCTACTTTTGTTTATCTTACCTCTCCCTCCCTCCCTACTTCTCCCTCTCTAATTCTATCTATCTCACCTCTCTCCCTCCCTCCTCCCCTCTCTATTTCTCTCTCTCTCTCTCTCTCTCTCTCTTCATCCCTCTCTACTCTCTATCTCGCCTCTCTCTCCATTCCTCCATCCTTTCTCTACTTTTCTATATCACTCTTTCCCTCTCTCTCTACCTACCTATCCTTCCAGGCTATATACTCTCTATATCCCCAATCCCTATCTCTCTCACTACCTCTCTCTCTACTTAACTCTTCCTACTTGAAGATAGAGAAATTGATGGGGGGATGGAGAGTGGAGATAAATAGTAGATATGGAGAGAGTTAGAGAGATGAATGGTGGGAGAAAGAGGGAGAGTAGAGAAACAAATAAGTAGAGAAGGAAGGGGGGAGGGAGAGGTAGGGAAGGATAGATATAAAGAGGTGAGATAGAAGGAAGTAGAGAGAGATAAATAGAGAGGGAAGGAGGGAGAGAGAGAGTGACGAGATAGAGTAGAAAATGAAGGAGAGAATGAGAAAGAGAGGGAGGAGGGAGGGAAGGAGAAGTAGAGAGGGATATATGAGATAAAGTAGAGAGAAGTAGAGAAGGAAGGAGATAGTGAGAGAGAGAAAGGGGAGGGAGAGAGGGAGAGGTAGAGAGGGATAGGTGAGATAGAGATAAGTAGAGAGGAAGGTGGGAGAGAGAGAGGGAAGGACCTAAAGTGACCGAGAGAGAGGTGAGATAGAATTATAGAGGGAAAGAGAGCAAGCAAGCGAGAGAGAGAGGACAAAGATGTAGATCTTGAGCTTAAGGGAGAGAGAGGTAGATGAAGGGGTGAAGATAGGGAGAGAGAGGGAGAGAGAGGTATAGAGACCAAGGGATATAGATAGAGTGAGATATAGAGAGATCAAGATGATGGAAACCTACTGATTACTGAAATTTGACCTATTAGTTACTTAAATATGATTGTTTGAAAAATTATAAGATCTTCAAAAACCTAGAATTTGCATTATAACTCCAAGAGATCTGAAACTATTCTCAAACATCCTAAAACTATATACATGAAATATAACTTAAACTATAAGAAAGTAAATGTCCATATACAAGTGTCACTTATATTTTCACCAAAATAAAGAGAAAGAGAAAGAGAAATTTCCAAAGCAAATAATAACATGCTTATGTTATAATGTGCTTACATTATTGTTTTCTTTGGAAAATTTCAAGCCTTTGGCTCTGATTTTCCTTGGACTTCCAACCCAAAGGTTTGGAGCAACTTTTCAACATACAAAGATGTGCTTTTGCAAATAGTAAAAAGTGACATAATCTTGAGTGTGCTCCCCATCATGTTTGCATGTGTTTCAATGTCAAGTCAAAAAATACCATGATAATGTTAAGCTCTATCTTAGCTTTCTAACTGTGTATTTTTTTTCATGTTTTGAGTATGTTAAGGTTTTCATCTTAATTTCTTTTGTTAGTGTATTCATTTTTGGTCAAAAACCAATGTGTGGTAATTTTTACTTTATTTTTAACTATTCATCGAAATTGTAAATAAATTACATTTTTAGAAACTAGACTCCATTATACAAAAAAAAATGATTTTTGATCAGTTTTCAAATTTTTTTGGGGGCAACATGCTCAAATTTTTTTTTTCAAGATGTGCCCACTTTGAAAATTAGTAAAAAATCATATATTCATTAAAAAATTAGAAGAAAAATTAGGCATAAACTACATGGTGTTAGCCAATTTCTGACCAAAGTGATTTTTAAAATATTAAAAAAAATATTTTCGGGGGCCACATTAGATGCTATGTTATGTTTTTATGAAAAAAAGACTACTTTGTTTGGACCCCTTTTTTGAGCCCCTTAATCTCTACCATTTAAAAAAAGAAATAGTAGTTTAGAAAGTATATTTGGAGCACTATGACTCTTGTTTGCATTACATCTTAAAATTTTGAGTGTAACTATCTTCAATTTCTCATCCAAGGTTAGTATTTCTTGATTTCAAAAAAATGTGGCCACTTAAGACCCCTTTTTGGTCCCCATATTTGTGCACTTACCCTTATACTACATATATGATTAACAATATAATGGACAACATAAAAGAGGTTATAGTGTAGTACCACATTGTATTATGCTCTTTTTCAGACACTTAAATGAGTTATAAATAAATAATGAATAACAACTAATACTAGTATAAATAAAGAGATAATCACATGGGAAAGGGAGTATAAAGAGCTATTATGAAATAATATGATGAAGAGGCATAACGAGGATGTTGAAAAATGCAAGACAATTGAGAGGGGGGGTGAATTAGTTGTCACAAATCTCAAACAATTATCAACTTCAAATCAACTTTATTCTGTTATTAAGTGTGAACATGAAATGCAAATAACATAAAGCAATATCAACATAATAGTCACCAGATTTACATGGAAAACGCAATAAGGGAAAAACCACAGCGAGGATTAACTCACAATATAAAGTAATTCCAAAACTAATTACAAAGAGGCTCACTACCCAAAAGGAATCACTGTCCAGATACAAGGCTCACTACCTATAGATAGGACTCACTGTCCAACAAGGAGGCTCATTGCCTATAGATACAAAAGATAATAGAAAAATCCACCACAACAAATTACACACATCTGCAACCTTGATCAGAAGATTGCAGAAACCATCAACTCATTACTTTCAGGAATCTGACACATTAAAGTATTGTTGCCTCAATTCACTTTCAGACTCTTGCTTCTCACACTTGTGGCATATTTGATACCTCAATCCAAAACATTTCAACTTGTATTTATACCATCTTCAACCTTAGAATTTCTCCAAGCTTGGCTACACACGCTTCATTTTACAAATTCAAATTAGGTTGACAACTCAACATTCCCATGGTGGAAAGGAATGAGAGTGGACCAAACAAACACTTAACCAAGACCCAAAATAAAGTCTCATATCAATCACATGCTTCCTCAATTGATACTTATCCTTTGCATGAAGTGTAAACACAAGGTTAGCCAAACCTAATGAAAACACAAATGATATTTGAAGTACACATTTCCGTAATGAGAAGATAACATGCAGACCATATAAAACGCTTCACCATACACTGGAACACATCTCAGATACCTTTAGATTCATCCGTAGAAAATGACACAACCTTCAAACACATAAAACTTTCCATTGGTCCATCTAGACTACATAGACACACACAGTAACTCTGAAACCAATCTTTTGGAGTACCAAACCATGAGCACCTTTGCCAGAACATAGATAGCATCATTACAAGTCTTCTCTCAGATTTACAAGACCTAAAATAAACTAGTGGAGGGCTGCGAAGTAGAAACATTTCTCCCAGTCCATGGACAAACAACTCTGCCAGACCAATTCACATATCGGTGAACACAACTTTCTCTTTCCATCAAACCAAAAGCTACAATCTAGGATATATCACCAACAGATGCCTATAAACAACACTTCAGATCCACACAAGAATAGGATCAATATAGAAGAAATGCGGAGCACAAACCAAAGCACATTTTGATCATACACACAACTCTATCTTCTCAACAACACCTGAAAACTCATCATATCAACACATCTGCAACACCATAAAGATAGCTCCATGTACTGACAACATCTCTATAGTATCTCAACTATACATGCACAACCTACAACATCTTGTACTATTTTGACATCAATGGAAACATCAATGACAACACTAGCAAAATCACTCATACTTGCAACAATCTCCCCCTTTGTCATCAATGGCAACATATGATGTGAAAAACTATCAAAGACACAATACGCACTCTCCTTTATTTTTCATATTTGAAAGCCTACACAACAAACCTGCACTCTCAATACTCTCTCCCTTTTTCTTTCACTATTTTTCACATGACTCTCTCTCCCCCTTTGACATCAATGGAAAAGACCAAAAGCTCTGATCACTCCCCCTTAGGAGTTCACCCACACATCTCATACTACAACAATGATACTTCCTACTCCCCTTGAGGAGTAGACCCATTCATCATTCCAGATAAATGAAGAATTTGTAGATCCACTAGATTGATGTACCTTCATGTGCACCTAGTTCAAAGGAGGGGAAATAACCCCCAACTTCTCCCTGAGATACTCAAAAGTATCCATTAGAAGATCCTTAGTAAGTATGTCTACAATATGATCCTTTGTAGACACATACTCTAGTTTGAATTCATCCTCCAATACTTTTTCTCTGAAGAAATGATATCTAATAGATATATGTTTTGTTCTTGAATGCATTACCGGATTCTTTGAAATGTTTATAGCACTTGTATTATTACAAAAGATAGGGATAAGCTCATCACACATCACTCCTATGTCCTTCAATATTTGCTTCATCCATAAAACCTGTGTGGAACAAGATGTTGTAGCAATATACTTAGCTTTTACAGTGGATAAAGAAACTGAATCCTATTTCTTGCTTAGCCATGAAACCGATCTTCCTCCAAGAAAGAATGCACCATCACTTGTACTCTTCTGGTCATCTACACAACTAGCCCAATCTACATCAGTGTAAGCACTCAAAGTGAAATCAATATCCTTAGTGATGTAGGAGCATCCAGTGGTGTAAGGGAAATCCTACATCACCCAAAAATATGCTTTCCATTTATGTTTCCTTTGTTAGCTTTTTGTAGATGTTTTTGCATTTCTGGATACCCTTTTCGTCAAATAAGAGTCCCCAACTTTCAAAACTACTTTTCTACTTTTTCTGCTCAACTGCTATTTTTACCAGTTTTGAATTTGAAGGTGCGAGGAGGCAAAAATTTAAGGGAAGGTTCAAGATGGAAAAATAAGCACTTTGGTGAAAGAATCAGGTCAAGATCATTCACGGTTTGAAATTTATTCAAGTTTAAGTTTCTACTTTTTGCCCTAAAAAATCTTCTGAGTCTAATTTGAGGCACTAAACGGTCCTGTATGGGCCCAAAAATTTCTGGAACTAGAAAAGCAGGTTCTTAATGCGTTCTTCACTCTGAGACCTTTTCAACGGTTTAAATGGTTTGAAAAACAAAGTCCCAGATCAAAAGTTATGGCTTCCGGAAGTTGGCCGATTTTTGGAAAATTGCCAATTTTCAAATTAGGACTCAATCTTTGAATTTCAAATTGTAATTTTTGGCACCAAACTGTGAAAACTCATAATTCGAATGTTGTTTGGCTCCATAATGGAAAAAGATCTATTTATGGGCGGGGGGTTTTCTAAATTTTGATAGCTTTTTGGGGGAAAAGTTCACATGCTACGAAAAGGGGAACTTTTGTAATTTCTGTAATTTGCATGTGTTGCAGACCTTGAGGATTTGAGATCCTTTGCATGTAAGAATTCCATATTCCTAAATAAAATATTATTCTCTATTTTGTGTGTGATTCTGTGTCTCGGGTTAGCACCCTCATCAGGTGGTATCAAAGTGGGTTTTCTTGAGCATGTGGACAGATCGTCGATCGTGAGGCAGTTCGCACTAGGACTATGGTTGTGGGTTCGAGATATTCAAGATGCCTCCAAGAGTGATGCCTAGTAGGCGTGGTGGTGGAAGAGGTGGAAAAAATGTTGGTGGAAGAGATCCATTGGTAGCTGAGGGTTTCAAAGCCCTCTAGAGACAAATTGATGCATTGCAGGAACCGATGAGAAGAGGGTTAAACCCGGGAAGGAGAGGAGAAAGTGAAGATGAAGAAGAGGTGGAAGATTCAGACGTAAAAGAGGAAGAAGAAGTGATTTATCAAGATCAAATGTAGCTGATAAGGGCCATTTCAAAGATTAGAAAAAGACCCAGAATAGAAGTTCCTAGTTATTCCAGAATTCTAAACCCAGAAGAGTTGATCGACTGGATCAATGAGCTGGAAGAGTATTTCAAGTATGAAGAAGTAGAGGACCTAGATCAGGTTAATTTTTCAAAAAAAAAGCTAAAGGGCCACACAAATATTTGGTGGAAAGAAGTCCAATTGGAGAGAAATCAAAGAGGAAAAGGAAAGATCAGTAGTTGGGATCGCATGGTGGAGAAATAGAATAAGTAGTTTATACCAGTGGACTATGAGTTAGATCTGCTGAAGAAATTGCAAGGGTTGAAGCAAGGAAGTATATTTGTGAAAGAATACATAGAATATTTTTACAAGATGATCATTAGAATGGGCTATGCAAAGGCCAACAAGGAGAAGGTAGCCTGTTATCTTAATGGGTTATGAATGAGCATTCAAGAGGAGCTAAGCTTGATCAGAATGACCACCATTGATGATGCATCCCAGTTTGCTCTGAAAGTTGAAGAGAAGTTGAACAAAAGATTTGACAACAAGCAAAAAGGATGAGGAGGTCAAAGCAGAAGGGGTAGTGGAAGATCTTCTAGAAGCCAAAATGAGGATGAGAAGAAAAATGGAGATGTGGGTACTAGCCGAAGCTAGAAGAATGATAACTTCTACCACCCTCATGATCAAAATAGTGGTGATCAAAGAGGTAGAGGACGAGGAAGATCTGGGCTAGGACTCGAAAGAGGTGGTTTCAGAGGCACTTGTTTCTAGTGTGGTGAAGAAGGGCATCGAGCCTATGAATATCCAAAACACCAAGGAAGGATAGACAGAAGGCCAAAAGGTCATGGAAGGGTTACATATGTAGATGAGGAGGCCAATTTTGAGCATTCAGATGATGCTGAAAGGGGAGAAGCCCTAGTGGTTAGAAGAGCCCTGGTGACTAAAGAGAAGGAGCCAGAACAAAGGAAGAACCTGTTTCACACAAGGTGAAAATGTGAAGGAAAATGTTGTGATGTCATTATTGATAGTGGGAGCATTGATAATCTGGTGTCAGAAGAGATGGTTACAAAGTTGAAGCTGAAGAGGGAAAGGAATCCACATCCATATTGGATTGCCTAGTTGAAGAAAGACCACAAAGTTGTAGTCAATGAGCAGTGCCTGGTAAATTTCAAGATTGGGAGCTAGCGTGATGAGGTACTCTGTGATATCATCCCCATGGATGCATGTCACATGTTGTTGGGGAGGTCGTGGTAGTTCAATAGGTGAGCTATGCATGATGGCCATGCGAACACTTATTCCCTGACGAAGGATGGAGTTCGCCATAAGTTGAAACCCTTGAAGGAGGCTAAAGAAAAGGTATGCAGTAGTGCTAGATTTTTTTATGTTGATGGAAGGAAATTTTTAGAAGGCATGAAGCATGAGTGTATGTGTTATGCATTGATTCCTATAATGGATAAGGAGGATAGTGAGAATGTGCCAGTAGAAGTTTCTAGATTATTAAATGAGTTTCAGGATATTGTTTCTGATAATGTACCTAAGGGTTTACCACTAGTGAGGAAGATTAGTCATCAGATTGACTTGATCCCTGGAGCTAGCTTTCCAAATAAGGCAGCTCATAGAATGACTCCTACAAAAAATGAGGAGCTAAATAGACAAGTTCAGGAGTTGTTGAGAAAGGGTTTGATTTGAGAGAGTTTGAGTCCATGTGCGGTACCTACAAAACTAGCACCGAAGAAGGATGGGGAGTGGAGGATGTGTACAGACTCCTGAGCCATCAACAAGATAACAATCAAGTACAAATTTCCCCTACCAAGGATGGATGACTTGATGGACTCTTTGAGTGGAGTGTAGTACTTCACAAAGATTGATTTGAAGAGGAAATATCACCAAATCTGGATTTGTGAGGGAGATGAATGGAAGACCGCCTTCAAGACCAAAGAGGGCATGTACAAGTGGTTAGTCATGCCCTTTGGGATAACCAATGCATCGAGCACATTCATGCGGCTCATGAACGAGGTACTAAAAGAGTTTTTAGGGAGTTTTGCTATTGTGTATTTAGATGATATTTTGATATTTAGTAAGTCCCTGGGTGAGAATTTAATACATATTCATAGAGTCTTTGAAAAGTTGAGAGGAGAAATTATTGATTAATTTGAAGAAGTGTAGTTTTGTGAAGGAGTTAGTGTACTTGGGGTTTGTTGTCTCAGCGGAAGGTCTCAAGATGGACCCAAAGAAGGTGAATGCTATTCTGGAATGGCCTACCCCAAGAACTGCTACTAAGGTGAGATATTTCCATGGTTTGGCCAGCTTTTACAGAAAGTTCATTAGAAACTTCAATAGTATTTGTGCACCCCTGACTGAAATAATGATATGGGATAGAAAAGAGTTCAAGTGGAGCATTAGAGCAGCAAAGATTTTTGACCTATTGAAGCAGAAGGTGACAGAGCAATCAGTTTTAGCCCTCCCAAATTTCAATAAGGTGTTTCAAGTGGTTTGTGATGCCAATGGGTGTGCCATTGGAGCAGTGTTGAGTCAAGAAGGTCAGCCCATTGCCTATTTTAGTGAAAAGTTAAATGATGCAAAGAGAAAGTACTCTGTATATGATCAAGAATTTTATGCAATAGTTCAAGCATTAAAGAAATGGAGGCATTACCTATTTCTGAAGGAATTTGTTCTATTTACTGATTATTAAGCATTATAGTATGTAAATAGTCAAGGAAAATTAAATCAGAGGCATATGAAATGGGTAGAATTTTTGCAGAGTTATACCTTTGTATTAAAACATAGGAGTGGGAAGTTGAATAGGGTTGCAGATGCCTTAAGTAGGAGGAAAACATTGTTGATATAGATGCAAATTGAAGTGGTTGGGTTCAATGAACTCAAGACATTGTACCCTGAAGATCCTGATTTTGCAGAGCCTTGGAAAGCTTGCAAGGAGCGTGTTACAGTTGACAGGACGAAGTGGTTGGATTTCATAATCTAGGATGGCATGTTGTTTAAGGGAAGTCAATTGTGTATTCTAAGGACTTCCATGAGGGAGAACTTGATAAAGGAGAAGCACAATGGAGGAATGATAGGAAATTTTAGTCAGGATAAGACCATTTCCATTATCAGTGAGCATTATTATTGGCCTTAGTTATCATAGGATGTGAAGAAGTTTGTGCAGAGTTGCAGGGTATGCCAGATGGCTAAAGGAGTGAGCCAGAATACAGGGTTGTATTAGCCCTTACTTGTACCAGAGAGGCCATGGGAGGATATAAGTATGGAATTTGTTCTTGGTTTGCCAAGGACATAGAGAGGGAATGATTAAGTGTTTGTGGTACTTGACAGATTTTCAAAGATGGCACATTTCATTCCATGCCAAAAAACCCATGATGCAGTCCACATTGCTGACTTGTTCTTCAGAGAGGTGGTGAGGCTACATGGTCTGCCAAAGAGTATAGTCTTAGATTGTGAAACCAAATTTCTTGGGTACTTTTGGAGGACCTTGTGGAATAACTTGAAAATAGAGTTGAAGTTCAGTTCTGTACACCATCCACAGACAGATGGGTAGATTGAGGTTGTGAACAAAAGTCTGGGTAACCTATTGAGATGCTTGGTAGGAGATAAACCCAAGGGATGGGACTTGATCTTACCCCAGGCAGAATTTTCTTACAACAATTTTGTCAATAGGAGCATTGGAAGATCACCATTCCAAATTGTGTATGGAGGCAGTCCCAAGACCGCTCGAGAATTGAGGGAGATGGACCAAGAGAAGAAGACAAGTGTTGAAGCCAAAGACTTTGTAGAGCACATCAAGAATATACATGAGAAGGTAAGAGAACATATTAACAAGATGAATACATAGTATAAGGCTAAGGCATATCAAAAGAGGAGTTATAAAGAGTTTTAGATTGGTGATGAAGTGATGGTGCACTTGAGGAAAGAAAGGTTTCCAGTGGGAACCTATAACAAATTGAAGACAAAGTTCGGTCCTTGTAAGATTCTGAAGAGGCATGATTCAGGGAACACATATGGAGTAGAGTTGCCGGATGGAGTCAAAATTTCCCCTGTGTTCAACATTTCAGATTTGACAGAGTATCATGAAGGTGGTGCAGAGGAAATACGAGTGATAGAATAGTGTGGCATTCTAGAACCTACTTCAGAGAAGGAGGAGATTGAAGCAATCCTAGATAGCTGTGTGGGAAGGAGTACTAGAAATAGGCAGTATGAAGAATATCTAGTGAAGTGGAGAGGAAGGCCTATGGAAGATTCATCCTGGTTGTCTAAGGCAGAGGTTGACTATTTGGGTTTTCCTCAACCATCTGAGACATGACGGGGTCACTTCTCAAATTACCTTGGGTGTTTGATGCAGGAGCATCGAGCGGTGTAAGGGGAATCCTGCATCACTCAAAAATATGCTTTCCATTTATGTTTCCTTTGTTAGCTTTTTGTAGATGTTTTTGTATTTTTGGATACCCTTTTTGTCAAATAAGAGTTCCCAACTTTCAAAACTATTTTTCTGCTCAACTGCTATTTTTAGCAGTTTTGAATTTGAAGGTGTGAGGAGGCAAAAATTTAAGGGAAGGTTCAGGATGGAAAAATAATCACTTTGGTGATTGAATCAAGTCAATATCATTCAAGGTTTGAAAGTTATTCAAGTTTTAGTTTTTGCTTTTTGCCCTAAAAAATCTTCCAAGTCTAGTTTGAGGCACTAAACGGTCCTGTATGGGCCTAGAAATTGCTAGAAACAATCGACCGAGATCGTAATGCGTTCTTCACTTTGAGACCTTTCTAACAGTTCAAACAGTTCAAAAAATAGAGTCCCAGATCAAAAGTTATGGCTTCCGGAAGTTGGCTGATTTTTAGAAAATTACCAATTTTTGAATTAAGACTCAATCTTTGAATTTCAAATTGTAATTTTTGGTGCCAAACTGCCAAAACTCATAATTCAAATTTTGTTTTTCTCCATAATGGAAAATTATCTATTTATGGGCGGGGGGTTTTCTGATTTTTGATAGCTTTTTGGGGGAAAAGTTCGCATGCTGCAAAAAGGGGAACTTCTATAATTTTTGTAATTTGCATGTATTACAGAGCTCAAGGATTTGAGATCCTCTACATGTAAGAATTCCATATTTCTAAATAAAATATTATTCTCTATTTTGTGTGTGATTTCGTGTCTTGGGTTAGCACTCTTGTCACTGAAGATACCACAAGCCATAATCCAACGTGCATTTTAGATATCCGAATATCCTCTTCAATGCTGTAACATGTGCTTCTTTAGGTTCTCTTTGAAATCTGGAAACCAAACATATTGCATGCATGATATCCAGTCTATTAGTAGTAAGATATAACAGTCCACCAATCATAGATCTGTACATGCTCTGATCAACTTTAGGAGAATCATCATCTTTACTCAGCTTGCATCCAGTCACCATAGGGGTACTAACTGGTTTCGAGTCATCCATTCCAAACTTCTTCAACAAATCTTTGACATACTTTGATTGTGAAATGAATATTCCCTTATCAGTTTGATTTACTTGAAGTCCAAGGAAGAAATTCAACTCACCAATCATAGACATTTCAAACTCTTTTTGCATTTCTTCTGCAAACCTCTTACACATAACTTCATTTCCTCCAAAGATGATATCATAAACATAAACAACTACTATCAGAATTTTGTTTCCTTCAACCTTGAAATAGAGATTACTATTTGCAGAGCATTTGCTGAATCTTTGTTGTGTCAAATATCTGTCGAACATTGCATACCAAGCTCTAGGAGCCTCTTTGAGTCCATACAATTCCTTTTTCAACTTACAAACCATATCCGGTTTATCTGATAATTGAAATCCCTCTGGTTGTTCCATGTACATCTCTTCTTCCAATTCTCCATTTAGGAATGCAAACTTGACATCCATCTGATATACCTTGAAATATTTATGAGCAGAAAATGCCAAGAACATCTGAATAGCCTCCATTCTTGCCACTTGGGAAAATGTCTCCTCAAATTCTATTCCTTCAACCTATGAATAGCCTTTGCATACAAGTCTTTCTTTGTTTCTCACAACTTCACCATTCTTATTCAACTTATTCTTGAACACCCACTTTGTACCAATTACATTCTTGTTTACAGGTCTAGAAACTAGTTCCCATGTCTGATTCTTCTCTATCTGCTACAACTCTTCTTTCATAGCTCTAACCGAAATTTCATCTTTGCATGCTTCACACACAAACTTAGGTTCTATCTTTGAAAGTAAACACAAATTTACCTCACCTGCCACCACTTTGCTTCTTGTTTTTACACCTTCACTCTTATCTTCAATTATCTGTTCTTCAAGATGATTCTTCTTTACATATTTAGCTGTCTTAGGAGCAGGTTCTAGAGCTTCTTCTTCTTCTTCCTTATTCTCTTATGGTACTTTTCCACATATAGGATCATCCAGTTCAACTTCACTTATCTCAACTGGTCTATGCATATCTTTATCAACTTTCACATTTTCACTCTCAACAATCTTCCTCAATCTTTTATTGAAGCATCTATAAGCTTTGCTACTTGTTTAATATCCAAGGAAAATACCTTCATCACATCTTGCATCAAAATTTCCAAGGTTCTCATCATCTCTTTTAATGTAACATTTTCTTCCAAACACCTTAAAGTACTTCATATTAGGAATCTTGTCAGTCCACAACTCATTATGTAAGGAGTCTTTATGCTGTTATTTTTGATCCAAACTATGTTAAGAATATAAACAACAGTGTGGATTGTCTCTCTCCAATATACATCGGGTACATATGCTTCTTTCATCATAATCCTTGTAACTTCTTGAACAGTCTAGTTCTTTCTCTCAACAACTCCATTCTGTTGAGGAGTTCTAAGAGCAGTAAAATGTCTCTTTATGCCATGCTCTTCACAAAATGTATTAAACTCACTGGAAGTGAATTCTCCACCTCTATTAGACCTTAAACATTTGATTCTCAAGTTCACTTCATTCTCTACCCTTTCCTTGAACAATTTAAATCTATCCAGAGCTTGAGCTTTCTCCCTAAGAAATGTAACCCATGTCATTCTAGAATAATCATCAATTAGGAGCATGAAATACTTGTCACCATTAAGAATTCCTATTCTTGTAGGACCACAGAGGTTAGTATGAACCAATTCTAGCATTTTGGTAGCTATTTGATCTTTTCCTTTAAAACTGCATCTTGTTTGCTTTCCCAATTGACAACTTCTGCAAATAGTATTGGTAGGCTTTGTGATTTTAGGCATATCCCATACAACCTCTCTTGAACTAATCTTGATCAAATTATCAAAGTTTACATGTCCCATCCTCTAGTGTCATATCCAACTTTCATTAACTTGAGATACAAGGCATTGACCATCAACACCCTTAAGCTGATAAATGTTTCCATATGTTTTTCTTCCTGCAACAACCATAGTTCCAGATCCCTTTATGATCTCACAAGTATTATCCTAAAACAAAAGCTTGAATCCTTTGCTACACATTTTTCCAACACTCAAAAGATTATGCCTTCAGCCCTTAACATAATAGACATCATCAATACTGTGTTTTCCATCAAAACTAATGTCCCTTTTCCCACAATCTTTGCTCTAGAATCATCTCCAAACATGACTAATCCACAATCATACTTCTCAAGTTTAGTAAACTTACTTTTTTCTCCGATCATGTGATTTGAGTAGCCACTATCAATCACCCAATAGTCTTCATCTTTTCTAACATGAAACATAGTAACCAAAGTACCTTCCATCTCATCCTTCTTGTTCTCTGGACCACTTTCCCTTGCACATCTTCCAGAGTTAGTAGAAACTGATTTATTCTCTAAGGCTAGAAACAAGCATTCATCATCATCACTCTCAAATTTAGATTCATCATCAGAAACTCAAACATCTTCTCTAACATAATATAATTTCTTAAACATTTTATCCTTTTTTTCTTTATTATCTCTGTTCTTCTTGTGTACAACTCTATTTGAACATCTTGAAGCATAGTGACCAATATTTCCACAATTGAAACATTTAAAGGGTAACATACCTTTGTACTTACTGGTAAATTTCTTCAACTTCCTTTTAAATTCTGCTTCCAACTCCTTTGAATTATCACTATTTGAATCATCTTCTATCTTAGTAGCTTTAAAAGTTGATTATGTCTTCTCCTTTTCTTTTCCAAATTTCCTCATTTCAAATGCAGTTAAGGTGCCAAATAGCTATTCTTTAGTAAACTTCTTAGGATCATATGCTTCTTCAATAGTTGAAATCTTATCACTATAACTCTTTGGTAGATTCATCAAAATATTCTCCATTACATCTTCATTTGTCAGGGTACCACCTTGATTCTTAACTTCATTCACTGCAATATCAACCCTTTGAAAATAGCTTGCAATATCTTCATCTTCTTACATTTTCAAATTCTCATATCTGTGCTTAGCTGTTAGCTTCTTTGACAATTTCACTCTATCATTTCCTTCATAGATATCTTCCAACTTCTTCCAACCTTCATAAGCAATTCCCAAAGAAATAACTTTTGTTCACTCAGTCTTAGATAAAGCACTATAGATTGCATACCTTGCTTTTTCATTTTCCTCATAGGTAGAAATCTCATCTGCAAAAGAAGGAGCACTTTCTAGAGAAACATACTTTATCTCAATAGCTTTCCAAGTCTTGTAACCAAGAGAGATTATGCAACCTCTCATCTACACTTTCCATTCACTGTAGTCAGATCCATCAAACATAGGGATTGCTAATTTTTTTCACCATCGGATCTACCTCAAGCAGTTAAGCTCTTCTCTAAGGAACCAAATCTTTGATACCAATTTTTGAAAGGCACAAGACAACTGAGAGGGGGGTGAACCAATTGTCACAAATCTAAAAAAAATATCAACTTCAAATCCACTTTATTTTGTTATTAAGTGTGAACATGAAATGCAAATAATAGAAAGCAATATCAACACAATAAAAACTAGATTTACATGGAAAACCCAATAAAGGAAAAACCATGGTGAGGATTAGCTCACAATATAAAGTAATTCCAAAATTGATTACAAAGAGGCTCACTGCCCAAAAGGACTCATTGTCCAGATACAAGGCTCACTACCTAAAGATAGGAATCACTGTCCAACAAGGAGGCTCACTGCCTACAAATACAAAAGATAATAGAAAAATCCACCACAACAAATTACATGTACATCCGCAGCCTTGATCAAAAGATTGGAGACACCATCAACTCACTGCTTTCAGGAATCTAACACATTAAGTACTGTTGCATCAATTCACTTTCACACACTCTTGCTTCTCACACTTGTGGCATATCTGATACCTCAATCTAAAACATCTCAACTTGTATTTATACCATCTTCAACCTTAGAATTTCTCCAAGGTTGACTAAACATGCTTCATTTAAAAAAAATAAATTAGGTCGACAACTCAACATTCCTGTAGTGGAAAGGAATGAGTGCAGACCAAACAAACACTTAGCCAATACCCAAAATGACATCTTGGATCAATCACATGCTTCCTCAATTGATACTTATCCTTTATATGAATTGTAAACATTAGGTTGGCCAAGCCCAACGAAAACACAAATGAACTTTGAAGTACATGCTTTCACAAGGAGAAGATAACATGTGGACCAAATAACACGATTCACCATACACTAGAACACATCTTAGATCCGCAACAAATGCAATGACCTTCAAACACATAACACTTTCCATCAGTCCATCCAGACTGCACAAACACATAGTAACTCTAAAACCAATCTTTTGGAGCACCAGACCACGAACACATTTGCCAAAACATAGATAGCATCATTACAAACCTTCTCTCAGATCTAAAAGACCTGAAACAAACCAGTGGGGGATTGAAAATAAAAAAAACATTTCTCTGAATCCACAGACAAACAAATCTGCCAAACTAGTTCACACATCAGTTCACACAACTTTCTCTTTCCATCAAACCAAAAGCTACAATCCAGGATATATCACCAAAAGATTCATATAAAAAACACTTCATATCCACAAAAGCATAGGATCAACACATAAGAAATGCGAAGCACAAACCAAAGCACGTTCTGATCATACACACAACTCTGTATTCTCAACAACACTTGGAAACTCATCATATTAGTACATCTGCAACACTATAAAGATAGCTCCATGTACTCATATCTCTATAGTATCTCAAATATACATGCACAACCTGCAACATCCTGTATTGTGTTGACATCAATGACAACACCACCAAACTCACTCATACTTGCAACAGGGGATATATAGGGAGTTCATGTTAGATAATAGTGTGAATGATATATGAATCATATAGATGATTAAATTAGTGAATATAAGTAAATACATGCGAGATGATATATATAATATAATATAATATGAAGCAATAATATATATGTATATATACATATATGTATGTATGTATGTATGTATGTATATATGTATGTATATATATATGAGAGAGAGAGCATATAGTGTAATAGAGAGAGATATTTGATATACTGGGGTAAGAAAGAGGATAATTGAATAAATATGATATAAATGTTCAAGGACATTATATGAGATATAGTGTAATATAATGCATGTGATAAACTAATCTTATAGTAATTTTTTATATGATAGGTACTATTTTGATATAGATGTGTATATGTGTACTTATATAGAATAAGGGTACTAATTTAATTTTTATGATAATCTCCATGTTTGTATATATACCAACTACTTGTTGAATGAACAAGACAACTAAGAGGGGGGACGAATCAGGTTGTATCTTATCAAAACACAAAAAACCCTCATTAAAATTTAGATCCAGATGCATTCCTTAAACCCTTAATCTGTTATGAAGTTTTAACATGGAAAGCATATAATAGAAACTGAAACAACTTTAATACCATGCACAAGAAAACACCAAATTTACGTAGAAAACCCAAGAAGGGAAAAACCACAGTGAGGGTTAGCTCACAATATAAGTAATAGCATTGAAATCAGTACAAAGGCTCACTACCAAAATAGGACACACTGTCCAAAAAGGCTCATAGCCAAGGCTCACTACCAGAGTATAAAAATAAGATAGAGCAGAAATGCTACACAAAGAACATAATCTCAATACAACAAATATTCCACCGCAATAGCTCCAACACCTTTGCAACCTATTTGAACGATTGTAGACACCTTAGCAATTTATCAAAAAATCTCTCATTTTCACTGGAGCATCATTATGTTGCCAAAATTTCTAGTGAGCACAAATCCAATCAACTATCATGGTAAAATCTACTCAACGAGAGGCTCGTTACTCTGGTTTGAGATTTCTTCCTTTATCTTGAGTGTTGTTTTGATTTTTGTGTGTGATTGGTTTTTAATAGTTAAATCATTCACTTTGAACATAAATTTCACTATACATAGGCACAATGCAGATCACATGTAAATCTATTGACTTCATCATCTATATGTATTTGGTTTATTTTCTTTCTACATCTTGTTATTTTATTTGGTTTCTCTGCTCTCTTTATATTGTTCAATATTTTCATATTTTTCACTCCATTTTATTCATTTAATATGAAGAAACTAGAAAAAAAATTATACATTCAAAGTTGCAAAAATCTAAGGTGTTGTAGAAAAGTGCAAGAGGTTAAGGTGGATGAGAAGAAGTTTTTAATCTTTCAGTTATGATTTTTTTTTTTTTTTTAAAAGTTTGGTATGGATATATTATACTACTCTTTAATGGATAGTCAAGATGTGTAAAGGAAGAATTATGTTCTCATTAGGTTTCACTCTATTGTTTGTATGCTATTTTGATTTCAAAATAGAAGTTTAACACATTCTCACTAAAAATGTAATATATTTCTCATTTCTTAACAAAATTAAAAAAAATCAAATGTTACAAAAAAATAATGAAGAGGAGAACAAAACCCAGAAGCCATTTGAGAATACTATTAATATTTAATTCCTTGTTTGATGTAGAAGATAGAGGCATTTTAATGGTTGTGAACAATAACTATCAATTTTTTTATTTTTTTTTCATTTTGTATTTTTCAAAAGAGGAGAAGTAAGGATTTTGGAGCCATAATGGTTCTATAGATTTTGCATTTTTACATTCTAATGGGATTCATTATTGACATAAAACAACATCCAAACTAAAAATTTCATTGAAGGGGGCAAATATGGTACAAGTCAATTGTCAATATTACAAAACCAAAATAAGGTTTCCATGTCAACACTGAAGGGGGGTGTTAGAAATTAAGTAGTGCTTGAAATATAATTTTTAATAAATAATAAATTAGCATATCTTCTATTAGATATTAGTTTTTAGTTTTGTGTTAGTTTTGTGTTAGTGGTTTGGGTAGTTAGAAGGAATAAAATCTTTATAAATCCATATAGTGTAATAATGTAAGTGTTGAAGATGAATAAACAATTTATAGGCTTGAGCCTCTGACTCTTTATTTTTCAATTTGAATAACCCATACAACCAATCCAAACTAAAAGGTCGTAGCCATCTAACAGGGTGTTGTTAGGTCTTATCACTTTAGTTGAAAATGCATCAATAATATCAACCGAGTAGTGTTCAAAAGCTGTATGCAATAGGGGACATCTTGGCTAACTCTCTTAGATTTTATGAATTCTTAAAATAGTTGTAAACAAAAGAAATTAAACTAGAAAGCGAAGTTGTTTAACCTATAAATCATGAAATTGTTAAACTAGAAAGCATAAGTTGACTAAACTAGAAAGCATATAAACTACCTAAAATGAATACTTGTAGTAAGAATGTAAAGTTTAAATGAAAACAACTAATTGTCTAACAACTAACTATTAATAGAAAGTAAACTTAACAAACTATAACTGACAACCAGAGTGGGTGCTCCAAAATTTCAAATAAACAGAACTAAAAGATGGAAAACTCAAACTACGACCCGTAGGAATAATTGACAAAGCTCGATGCATACAAATAATATTCATCCACGTTTACCATGTACAAAATAAAAGTAACAAAATTGAAAATAAAAATACTTATCTATCCTATGAGATTCTCTCGAGTGGCCAACTCTTAGGTATGCCTATGGTTAATTTAGATCACATTAACTTTTGTATCTTCAAAATGAATCCATCCATGATAATTCCATTGCACAAAACTAGTAACTTAGAATAAGACTGGTAACGCTTATTTTATTCATATCGGAAAAAGTGTAACACATCAACATAGTTCAAAGCATATTATAATGGCATAACAGTATCACTGTTTCATTATTTCTGATGGTTACATATATATACTAAACTACTAACAAAATCCTAGATTTCAGATGGTGGAAGATCACCATTGAAAAAGTCTTTTAACAAAAATTTAACTAACCAACCGATTGAGGTCCATAATGTAAAACATATTAAAGGATCAGAGAGGATCCATAAAGTTTTTAAATAGAAATAAAACAAAAATCATTAAAATACTTGTTCCACTATGCACTCCAGAATTTTTGGTGCCTAGACTTCTGACGCTTTATCTTCATTTGGTTGAAGTCCACTTTAAAGTCTACTCGGCTGTACATAATGACCTGTACAATGACTGAAAGCTACACCATTATATCAGCGTTAGTCAACTAATTTCAATTGATTCAGGAAATAAACATTATACATCTTTTTACAAAAAGTAAGCAATTATTAATCCTAAAAAATAAACAATTGGTAGGGTAAAAGTGATTGGGAGAAATAAGGAAGGGTATTTGGCTTATTATATTCATGAGGTTATTTATACCTCATTACTCTCCCCCTCCTAGGCTTGAGCAAGTCCTCCTTCTCTCTGCTTTTCCATTTCCCCATTCCTGTTTAACTCATCTTACTTGGCATTGAGGTCATATGGATCTTCTACTCCTCTATCCAAAGCATTGTGATTTTTAAGGAAACCCTCATTGAATCTAACCCTTACTTTCCATGAATTTAAATTCTTAGGGTTATGTTATGTAGTGACATGTATTGGAGGAGGTGGTTGAAGAAGTAGTGGAGGTCTATACCTCATTCCTATCCATTCAATTTTAAGCTGCTGCAGTATATCTGCCAATGCCTCAGCCCTTTTGTAGGACCACTTAATATTGGTAGGTGAAATCACCTCCCTCTTTTTAAGGTACATAGGAAGAGGAGTGTACCTCTCCTCATAGGCACTCCATGCTTTTTCTATTAATTTTGGCCCTTAGACTTTGAAATGCTCAAAACAGATCTGTAGATTATCATTATACCTACTTCTCACAACTTCATGGATCCTAGTGCTTTGGAATCAAGCTTTAAAAGAAGAGGGATTTCTATTAGGACAACTCATTTGTAGTCCCACAGTATTTTCCACCTGTAAATACTCTTTAGTCCTTCCCTGCCATTGAATATGTTTTTTCATGGTGGACATGAATGTTGTGAGTTGAACTTCACCGACAAAGAGATTAACAAATAAATAAGTATTCCTTTCTAAAAACAAATTGTATACAAAAAATTCACACAATAAATTCTATTGAGCAGGTGTTGACTCTTTAAATGATTTTAAAAATTCCACATCACCCAGATCATGTGGCAGATTGCAGGAAATTCTAAAATAATTTCCATCTTAATAATTGCTCATTCAAAAACATAGAATGCAATCTGGATGGTTTCCTACAGGCTAATAATAATTCCCCAATTTGGCATGCATCTATCTTAGCCTGATAAAGCCTATCATATGATTCTTTTAAAAAAACTATTTCCTTTTTCAGTTTGTCATTCTCTATCCCTTCCTGTCTCATAAAATAACACCTTTCCATCCATGTAACCAACAATGGAGGTATATCAACCTGAAACCACTCCATTTCAGTTGGTTCAATCTGTATTTGTTTTGATTCCATTGTTGGTTTAACATAATTTCCTACAAATCTTGCTCCAACTCAACAATTTTGCTCGGGGATGAATTGAGCTCAAATTTTTGTTTTTCCCACTCCTTTACAAAAACTATGAGTGATTGCATCAAATTATTAGTTAAACTTTTAATTTGTTTATCTTTTTTAGACAAATTTATTAAATACCGTTTACCTTCCTCTTTCCATTGCTACTCTTGAAATTGCAATTCTTCAATAATTTTATCTTTTTGTTCTATTCAAATCTTAATGTTTACAATTTCCTAATCTCTTTTCTTCAAAATGGTAGTGTGTATATCTATTTCATCCTGTTGTTGATTAATTTCTTCTTCATTTTTTTGCAACTTACATTTTAACTGAAGAATTTCTGCCTTCAACTCTTCTAACTCTATTTCTCTATGATCAAATTTCTCAACATATATATTTCTAGAAAAAAGAAAATCAAGAATTTCTACATCAATGATAGTCATATTCTCCTCATCTTGCACCTCAAATGGACCTTGCTTAGTAACATTAGTAACCCGAGGAGACAACTGTGCTACAGATTCATCATCAACACCCAAATGGTGTGGCAATTGTTCCCCTATTTTTTCTTGTTTTGAATAGAGTGGCATATCCTCCCTCTTGACCTCAAGGGATTTATTAGTTTTCTTTTCATTTTCTTTTGCTACTTCTTCATAAGGTTGAACCTCAATTTCTAATGATTTGGCTTCAATAATACTTTGTGGTTTCCGATCATGCCTTGTCTTTTTAGGGGCATTCAATTATTCATATAAGCTACTGCACCACTAACTTTAGTAGATATTCACTTACTTCTCCTTAAAGGAGGAGGTGTTTGTGATTTTGTTCTAGACCTATTTTTCCTCTTGTGAGGAGGAGTATCCTCATCTCTAGAATTTATCATGTTTACATTTTCTTGGTTGCCATTGGTTTTTGTAATATTAGGTAAAATTTCTGGCACTTCGCCATTAGGAGCTATTGTGGCATATTGGGGTTCAAAAGCATCTCAAGGCTTAGGGGAAATCTCTTCCAAATTTTGAGCTACCTGCGCAGATGATTCACCTTCTTCAAAGTGTTCTATGGGCTTTGGGTTAAATTTTTGAAGAAATTTTTGCCACTTCCTTTCCATTTTTCTTCAAAAATGATATTTACAGATTATTTGGGTGAGGCCATAATGTTTTATTGGCCCTAAACCAATTTTGAATCTTTCTATCATGTTTACAACATAATCACTAAGAAATACAAGTAGATTAACCCTAAGTGCAGGGTTTCCAATGCTATGGCGCAAATGTATGAGTAATCAGAAAGGTGGACCTACAATTACTGCACATTTTCCCTCATAGATGAAATATTTAATAATCCAAGCCACTGTTGTTCTCCATGGCTCTGGAATTGACATTCTTTGGAAGCCTTTTTTTTACCGTCGGGCATTTATAGTTAATAAAGGTTGAGCTTCCCCTTCCCTATTGAAAAGCTCTGCCATTTTCTGATAGGAAATATTGGTGGTTTCTAGAAAAATTATAACTTCAATTTGAATACTAGATAAATGGGAAATGACTTGAGAGCTTACCTTGAATTTCCTTCCCCACGTGGTTGACTGGCCATCTGAAAAGTTCTTTGCAAACTCTTTCACCAATTGCTCATTGTGTCCTTCAAATTTCTTCATGAACTCCAGCCACCCAACCCTCTGAAATAGTTTCAAAATATTACTTAGTGCCAATAACTTGTTTGCAAAAGCTGGCTCAGATTTACGCTTAGCTCCTCCCATACTATATCTTTCTGATGGCTCTGCTTAGTTTCTGCTAAAATGTCATAGCGTTCAAAAACTGTGAAATGTCGTGGCACTCAAAAACTGTTTTAAATAAAAATGAGATGTAGAATAAAGAAAATGTAACTTTTCAGGCACTCGTACTTTGATACAATTGATAGGACATGAATTAATTGTTGCATTTGAGCTTTGTTGTAATTCCATTATTACCTTGCATGGGAAAAAGCACAAAAATTATTGCACCTCAAGCAATCGTACAATCTGCACAATTTACTAAGTTTGGAAAGGGGTGGTGATGCGTGCCAATTTATTTATTTTTGTTCACAATAATTACCTACTTAAAGTAAAAGTTGTATGTACCTTTCATCCCATCATTAATTTGAAAATCACTTACCTTTGCTAACATAACAATATAATTAGATGGGATGGTGAAGGTGGTAATGAATTTATTATGAATTAGGATGGGTCAACTAATTAATGTTGGAATTATTATGTTGAAAAAGTAGCCATAATAATTTTAATTTATTATGATAGGAGATGGTCATGTAGGCTATGGATTTCAAAGGTAATGGAAAAATTTGATAATGGGAATGTGTATGACGTTAGAAATATCAAAGCATTTGGAAAGGAAGAGAATTTACAAAAATATAGAGCATCGTTGGAAGATGCAACCGTGGTAATGAATAATTTTTTTTTGGGAACATACTAAGAGATGTGCCCGGAATGAAAAAAGTAAAGTGGCAAAATTCTAGAGCATTGCCGAAAGATGTCGTTGGAATGTAGAGGAAAATTATGAAGCATCACTGAAAGATGTCGTCGGAGTGCAACAACAAAATTTTTGAAGCATCGCTGAAAGATGCAGCTAGAAGCAGCAACAAAATTTCAGGAGCATCATCGAAAGATGCCACTGGAAGGAAGAAAACAAAAAAATTCTAGAGCATTGTTGAAAGATGCCAATAAGTTTTTGGAGCATCATAGCAAGACGCATGAGAATTTTTATTTGATTAATCATGATGTCTTGCAAAACAAAAATGAATTTAGCCAAGTCCAAAGGATGAAAAATTCAAAAGAAATTCCCTGAAGTAATTACAAACTCATACACATGCATTTTTTTTGGTAAGACTAGGTGACTATTAGTCTGAACATTCCATTGGCTCTATCGTAGCAAAGTCAATTCATTTTACTTCTCCTTGCATTTATACCATCCTTGTAAATTCCTCCCTATTAACTGGTTTATGGTAGATGTGTAATCAATATCCATTGACTAACAGAGTTTGAGTGCCACCATCAATGGGCTTGAGTTGCACTGCTATGTTTGAAAATACCTCAAAAATTTCATATGGACCTAGCCAATGAGTCCTAAGTCTCTCCTGATGATCTTTATATCGAGAATCGAATAATAGTGCCCAATCCCCATTATGGAACTCTCTTTCCTTTATATGTTTATCATGCCAGGATTTTCATTGATGTTGAACCAGTTCAATTTGGTGGACAACATCTAAAAAAAGTTCATCTAACTCACTAAGTTGTAGGACTCTTTCAACCTGGGCTCGTTTGAGATCTAAGCCTAATTCCATTGCTGTTCACAAGGTTTGAAGTTCAAATTCAATGGGTAAAAGTGGTTTCTTCCCAAAAACTAACTCATATGGACTAAAACCGGTAGTTGATTTCCAAGTTGTGTTATAAGCCCAAAGAGCTTCAAGTAGTTTTCTAGCCCAGTCTTTCCTTCCTAATGAAATTATTTTTGTTAGAATATTTGCAAGCTCCTTGTTAGTGACTTCTACTTGACCATTTGCTTGAGGGTGATAGGGTGATGACTTCTTATGGCTTACTTGGAAATGATCAATGAAGGCTAACAAAAATTTGGATATAAAATGGGGTCCTTGATTTGTGAAAATTGTTCTAGGGGCTCAAAATCTAAGAAAAATCTTGTTATATAGGAATTCAACTGCTTGTTCTTCCCTAGCAACTTTTAGAGCTTGAACTTCTACCCATTTGGTCAGATAGTTGGTATAGACCGAAATTTACTCTTTTTCTTGTGAAGGGGGGTCTATAGGATGATAAAATCCAATCCCCATTTTTCAAATGGTTCAAGGATTACCTGGGGTTGCAGAGGCAATTCATTGGATGCAATGGATCTCCCTACTCTTTTGCATTCATCACAATGACATACTTTTTTACATCTTTATGCATAGAGGGCCAATAATATCCTGCACCCAAAATCTTATGAGACATCATCTTGGCAAAGTAATGGCCTCTAGAGGGGTCATCATTGCAAGCTCTAACATTGTGATGTTTCATCTGCCTTGACATAGTGTCGTAAACCCATATCAGGTCTGCATCCAAATAATGTTCCATTTATCCATTTGAACGAAGCACTTTCTTGAACGAGGCATTTCTTATATTTTGATGTAAAATCTGGTGGCAACTCTGAAGTGGCCAAGTAGTTGGTGATGTCAGAAAACCAAGGGGTTTTAATGGAGATGGAAAACAAATTTTCATTTGGGAATTCATCTTGCACAGGAGCACAATGTCCATTGTCTTGTTTAATCCAAGACAAAAAAAATGTAACTACATTAAACTTTCCAGGTTTTCCAATAATGGTCATGTTGAATTCTTGTAGAAGCAATAATCATCTGATTATCCTCTCATTTACTACATGTTTGTTCATTAGGTACTTGATGGTTGAATGGTCTATGAACACAGTTACTTTGTACCCTATGATGTAATGTCAAAATTTCTTGATTGCATGTACTATAGCTAAAAATTCTTTCTTTGTGGTGGTGTAATTTTGTTCAGTGGGAGTCAAATTCTTACTAATGAAATAAATAACATACTTTCCCCCATTCTCATCTTCCTGACATAAAACCACTCCAATAGTATCATCAAAAGAATCTACATAAATATGGAATGGAAGGTTCCAATTAGGTCCACGTAGGACATGAGTAGAGATGATTTTCTCCTTAATGATCTCAAATGATGATTGACACTTTGCCGTCCAAACAAACTCTACATTCTTTTGAAGGAGGGAAAATATAGGGGTTGCAATCTTGCTGAAATTTTCTATGAATCTCCTATAGTATCCAAAATGTCCTAAGAAATTTCTGTCAGTTTGGTTTTTTAGAGTATCAAGTTGTATTACCTCAATTTTCTCAGGATCCACTTTTATCCCTTTAGCTGAAATGTGGTGTCCCAACACTATCCCTTGTTCTACCATTATTAGTATTTTTTCATGACTCAGGGATAGCCGATGGTCCTCACATCACTTCAATACTTTGTCTAAATTTTGAAGGCCTTCATCAAAATTTGACCCATAGATAGTGAAGTCATCCATGTAGACTTCCACATAGTCATTTATTAACTCAACAAATATTGCCAGGATAGCTCTCTGAAATGTTGCAGGAGCATTGCATAGACCGAATGGAAGGAATCAATATGCAAATGTTCCCCAAGGGCAAGTAAAAGTGGTCTTGTACTGGTCTTCTTCTGCTACCTATATCTGGTTATATCCATTGAATCTGTCCAGGAATGTGAAATACTTCCTTCAAGCCAAATTATCCAAGAGTTGGTCTAAAAATGGTAAAGGGAAGTAATCTCTATGAGTATCTTTGTTAAGCTTCCTATAGTCAATGCACACTCTCCACTTTCCATTTTTCTTTGGAACCACAACCAGAGGTGAAACCCATTTGTTGTTAGAAATGAGATAGATGAATCCTACTTGCAAAAGTTTCTCAATTTATGTTCTAACAATGTCTTTCAAAGCAGGATTGAGTCTTTGTTGTGGTTGATGAATAGGTCTAACATCCTTAGGATAGATGTGATGGGTACAAACACTTCGGTGTATTCTTCTCATGTCTGTATAATCCCAAGAAAAAGCTTTAGATCTATTTATTGAAATATCAAACAATTTGTGCTCTTCTGGCTCTGTCAACCAACTGTTGATATTCAAAGTTTTTCCTAGTAATAACATGAATTATGTGGTATGGTTCTATGAAGTCTGGCAATATCTTCAAAGAAGTGATCTATTTTTTGAATGATATTTGCTAGGGGACAAGGTAATCCCATGAAGCTGGCATAATCAAATTCAGTGTGATCAACGTTGATTGGTTGCCCCAGAATCTCTTCTATGTCTACCATTTCCTCATCACTCAAGATTCTATGGTAATATTTTCTATATTTTTTTCTAGTTCATCTTCTAACTCTTCACCATGTTGTTTGATGACTACCATAGCAAGTGAGGATAGATTCTCTTGTTCGTTGGGATTGTCTGGTTCATCAACCCAAACTTGATTATGTTCAGTAGGTTTAGCAAGGGGTATAGGAATAAATGTTTACTATTGGGACCATGTGAAATGGTCATTCCTCCCTCCCTACAGTCAATCTTGGCTACAACTGTAGCTAGCCACGGTCTTCCTAGAATTATCGGGTAACTATCCTTTGGTGTGAGGGACTAGATTATTTGAAAGTCTATTGGATATTTCCAATCGTTAAACTTAACAAGAACATTTTCTACAACACCGTTGGGAATAGCTATGGATTGATTTTCCATCTATAACATTGTAGTTGTGGGACGTAAATTAGTGAGTCCCAACTTTTCCATAACATAGACTGTCATTACATTAATGGTTGTGCCTAAGTCCACAAGTGCATTAGGTATTGCTACCTCGTTGATTGTCACTGTTATAAGTGGGCTGCTTGGGTCATCATATTTTGGAGCTTTAGTTTTCCTAGACAAAAATTCAGCTAGATATCCATTTATGTGAAGAGTATTAAGTTGTTTTGGTTTCCTTCCTAGTGTTTTGATGCACAACTGTTTAATTAGTTGGTTTAGTTTAGGAATCTCTTTAATTGCTTGTAACAAAGGAACCTTGATTTGAAGCTGTTTAATCTCTTGTATCAGCGTAGTTTCATTGGATAAGGATATTTTTGGAGGGTTTTTCAAGGTGGTTGGTTTGAGACACTCCGGAAAAGGTTCTTGAGTTTTCTCTTTCAAAGCAGAGTCCTTCTTTAAAGGATTAGTTGAACGTTGACCACCCTCCTCTTGAGGTAACTTGGAAGTTCTAGATGAGGATTGTGGAAGGGTCTTCTCTTGATCACTCACTGGATTTTTCTCTAAAGGTGTGGAAGATGTTTTAGCTATTTCAATAGATTCTTTAATCGGCTCATCTAGGATCTCAACTATAGTAGGTTGTTGGAGTGTTTTTCTTGAACTTAACTGTAGGTTTCCACAATGGATAACATTAAGTCTAGTCACATTTTCTTGCTCTGTAGAATACATTGGGGTATTTTGATGATTATTCTTTGGATTAGGGTCAGGTTGTGCTAGAAGTTGTGATTGGTTGACCTGCTCATTTTGTTGAGGGTTCTAGGGAGCTGGTAAAAGGTTTTGTTGCAGATTAGGCATCCTCCCTGGTCTAAAAAAATTGATTTTGAGGTTGATTCCATTGAGCAGCAGGATTTTGAGGATACCATTATTGTCAAGTCTAGTTTGGCCATTGGGGGTTTCCCCAGGACTAATTTTCCCATTCAGGTGGTCCCTAAGGGTAAGCTCCCCAATTAGGTGGTGCTTGAGGCTAAGGTGTTTCCCATTGATTATTATTCCAATTGTTTGGGGTTCGCTAGGTCGGATTTGAGTTCTGGCCATAAGAGAAATTCCCTCCATGTCTTTGATTCAGAAGATTGATCTCCTCTTCAACCTGAGCTATCCTCTTCTTGAAACTTTTGATTGCATTTAAGATCTCACATTGATCAGTAGCATGACTCTTCTCACAAACTTGGCAAACGTAAACTTTATCCAAGGGGAAATCTCTTAATAGATGTTTGTTTCTACACCTAGGGAAATAGATGGATAGGGCCTCAGGGTTACTCATTTTGGATTGTATTCCATCTAGCGTGGTGTTTAGTTGAATGAGAATGTCAGTCTTGAGATTTTTTATTTCCTCACACAATTTACCTATTTCATTGGAACCTCTAAAAATAATAGATTTACAAATACCTCCTCGAGTACGGGAGAAATTTCAGCAATAACTTAGTGATATGATCGAGTCCAAGTTGGGACACATCTCCTTTTCTCATTAAATCTAGGCTTCTTCTAGCATCTTCATCAAGTCCCTTGAGAAATATGGTTTTCAAAATTTCCAAACTTATGGATTCTCCACCACAACATTTATATAAGAAGGTGAACCTATCTAGGTAATCTTCTAGGCTTTCATCTTCATTCTACCTTAATTTGAACAACTCCTCCTTCTTATCGCTGACTCTACAGTAAATTTGGTATTTGTACAAAAATGCAGACTCCATATCATCCCAAGAGGTTATTGACCCTGAAGCTAATCCCATGAACCAACGCATTGTAGCGTTCTTCACAGTGGAGGGTAAAAGTTTCAATTTTTCGTTATCATTCTTGTAGTCATACATCTGACACAACACTTTGAACTCAAATAGGAATTGGTCTAGTTCTTCAGAGGATAAACCTCTAAAGGTTGGCAAGAAGGCTGGTGAATTTCTTTTCCTAGGTGTATCATCATCTTGATAAGGAGCAATAGGATAAGTAAATGTACGCGCTCCCCCTGCTGGGTTAGCGCCATTTCTACGGTCACCCATAACATTGAAAATAATGCTTTCCTCTTCAATATTTTGCTCTAATGGATGCGGTTCTGGGGTATGCAAAGAAATGCTTTCCTCTACAATGGTTTTCTCAAATGGTTGAAGTTTCGAGTTATACTAGAAGGTCTCAGGTTGATCTTGCTCAATCAATTCTTTGATAAGTTCTTCAACTGAGACTTCTTCCTACCTACTTGTGGTTGGAACGTCTTTTGGGGGGGTTTTGGTATAAATCTTCCATGCAGGCCTTGTTTCCTGACCATGCAGAAAAAGAATCCTAGAAACTATTTTTTTTCCTAAAAGAGGTATTCAAGCAATCTCCTATTAACACTAGAAAATGAAGTGATGCTCGACAATGGTGCCAAAAAGTGACAGGCTATTGTTAGGTCCTATCACTTTAGTTCAAAGTGTAACAATAATATCGACTGATTAGTGTTCAAAGGTTGTATGCAATAGGGGACATCTTGGCTACCTCTCTTACATTTTTTGAATTCTTGAAACAGTTGTAAACAAAAGCAATTAAACTAGAAAGTGTAAAGTTGTTTAACCTAGAAAACATGAAATTGTTAAGCTAGAAAGCATATAAACTACCTAAAAGGAATATTTGCAGTAAAACTGTAAAGTTTAAATGAAAACAACTCATTTTCTAGCAACTAACTATTAACATAAAGTAAACTTAACAACCTATAATTGACAACTAGAGTGGGTACTCCGAAATTTTAAATAAATAGAACTAAAAGATGGAAAACTCAAAATACAACCTATACGAATAATTGATAAAGCTCGACACATACAAATAACATTCATCCACATTTACCATGTACAAAATAAAAGTAACATAATTGAAAATAAAAATACTTATATATCCTATGAGATTCCCTTGAGTGGCTAGCTCTCGAGTATGCCTACGGTTAATTCAGATCACATGAACTTCTATATCTTCAAAATGAATCCATCCATGATAATTCCATTGCATAGAAATAGTAACTCAGAATAAGATTGGCAAAGCTTATTTTATTCATATCATAAAAAGTGTAACACAACGACATAGTTCAAAGCATACTATAACAACTGTAACATCTAGGAAATACAATGAAAGGTTAAAAGAAAACACTCAATGCGATCAAGCTCTAATGTAATCTAAAGTCAAACAACAAGGAACAAACGAAATAAGATAAAACATAAAACAATCTCACCAAAGATTGATGCAACTCCATGGATAACCTTTGTTGTCCTTCTCCATTTCGTCTTCTGTAGTGTACTTTCCCTTAGATTTTTAGTATTTGTGTGCAAGCGTAGCCTAAAGATTGTGATAATAATGAAACATCGAAGATTTAAGATAATTGCTCCAAAAGTCACAAGATTTCGGGAGAGATTGAAATGATGAAAGATAGATCAATTTATAGAAAATTGATCATTTGAATGATAGGCTAGGATCGAAAGATCGACAGACGGTTGAGATCAAAAGATTAGACATGCATTATGATAACTGTTAGTGGTGACATGAGTGATAAAAACTAGAAATAGAAATAAAGATTAAATAATGATTTAATCTTCGAGTTTGGTATTTGAAAATAGAAGAATAGTCTTTGCACGACAAAGATAAAGATGGGATAAAAGCAACTTTCTGTTCAAATGCACGCACAAGATTTAATTAATTAAATAAAGATATTTAATTAATACACATGTACAGGCAAATGAGTTAGAACTAGATGACTGAATGATATGACAAATAGATTACTCGCGGAAGCAACTTAGACATTAAATCAAGAGTTAACTGACCGATTTAAATAGATCTCGAGTCGAGTCAGAGTGAATACTTAGATAACTTACACAATTATCTAAATATAGAAGAATGAGTTAAAGTAGATTTTTATGAATTAAATGATTTATTTAATTCAAGATTTGATATTTGAAGAATAATTAAATAAATAAGATTTATTTAATTAAGTGATGAAGGGATTAAATGAATAATTAAATAAACAAAGAATTCATTTAATTATAGTCGAAATATGATAAAGGTAAATTAAATAAGAATTTATTTAATTTGACAAGAAGGATAAGGTTACTTAGTAGCATAATTAAATAACAAGCGTTTATTTAATTAATCAGATAGAATAAAGAAAATGAGAATTAATTAAATAATTAATATTATTTAATTAATAGTTGAATAAAGGTTATGAGAATTAATTAATTAAATAGATTTATTTAATTAATAGATGAATGAAGACTTTTAGGAAATAATTAAATAATTGAAATTATTTAATTATGACCATGAAGAATACGAATTATGAAGAATATTGAAGTCGTAGGCTTAGACCAGATTTCAGTGTCTACATTTTGCCCCTCTTTGATACAATGTAGTTTATCGCATTGTGTCAAAGAAAAAGATATGCCCTAGTAAAAGTAGGATGAGGAAAGATGACGAGGAGGTAGTGGTATGCCCCCTCGAGAGGACAAAGGAATTCAAAGAACATGAGTGTGATCTTGAAATTGATGAGAGAAATAGAAGATGAAGGAAAAAAGGATAGAGGAAAATAGGTAAGGGTGGTGAAGATGTAGAAAATAAAAAATGTTAGTGCGAAAAGAAAGATGAATAATAAAAGAGATTAATGTTAGGATTAGCAATCTTTGATATTTTTCCATATCACAAAAGGCTTTGCACATTGTCAACATTGGGTGGTAACTAATACAAATGGAGATAAACACAATGATATGACATAGATCAAGGTGTGCAAGGTCATCCACTTGCTAACAAAAGACAGTCACAGACAAGGATTGCCGTTAACTCATACTAAGGGGACAAGTTGCCCCAGTCTTTTTGTTCGGAAAAACCACAGACAACAAACAAAATAAAAGACGGGTCATGAGACGTCATCGCTCCTCTAAATCCTTCATGGGACATCCTTGAGGAAACTAGTAACATGAATAAAAAAAAAATTTAAAAGACAATTGACAGACATCAGTTAAAGAAAACATAATTCTGATACATTGTTGCTTCTCTAAATCCTTCATGGGACATCCTTGAGAAAGCTAGTAACAGGATTCCAATCATAAAATGAAAAGACAGTCAACAAACAATAGTCAAAGAAAATAGAATTGTGATACATTGTTGCTTCTCTAAATCCTTCATGGGACATCCTTGAGAAAGCTAGTAACATAATTCCCATCATAAAGTCAAATGAAATGATAAGATCAATAAGCCATAAAGTCAAAATCCAGTAAAATATTTTCCAAAACTTAATTTGTTTTGATTAATAAGAGGATTGATTGATAGAACCTGGTTTTAGGAGATAAACATACCAGATAAGACTGTAAGTCTGGTTTCGATGTTATGACTATCTATATAAGGCATGACAAAAGCCTGGTTTCAGAAAGACATGTATTGTATAAGATGTTGAGTCTGATGCTATTGATGTGATAACCTGTGTAAGGCTATGTTGATTGTTTGACAGTGTCTACATGCAGGAAGGACTCATCCTGTATAAGACATAAATTGTTTTGTTGATATCGGTATTCAGGAAGGCCTCATCCTGAATAAGACACAGGTTGATTGTTGTGATGTTTGTTTTCAGGAAAGACACATCCTGTAGCAGACATTAGTTGATCTATTTTGGTTGTTGCTTCAACAATTTGTTTGATTTGACTTAGACATTGTTAACTTGTTCACCAGATTGATGCATGACTTGACATGATGTGCTAACAATTGACTATGTGTGATGACAAACCCTAAAGGACTAACCTAGTGCGGCCTTAGGGGCTCATCACTTGATGGCATTTCCTAAGTTATACACGCAAATACCTCATAGTTTGACACGACCAATGACCTTGTCATATAGAAAATAGATTGAATCATTATTTTATACAGACAAACCTAAAATGACTAACCTAATGCCTTGGGGGAACATTGGCAGATGGCCTTGCCTACATCCAGTCGCAGAGGAAACGTAGTTCAACAATGACACAGACTAACAAGTGCAACTGACTTTGACTCTGTTTTTGGATTTTTGACATGTTTTGATTTTTTATTTATTTTTGCTGCCTTTTTGAAGTTTTTTGATGTTTTTGTATTTTCTTAGGACAATTTGTGATGTTTTTGGATTTTTTTTATGGTTTTACGTCTTCAGCACAGCCAATATAAGAACCAATATGATGTACATCAAGTATTTTCCCCCAGTCAAGTATAAGACCAATTGATTATGAATAGGATAAAATAGGGGACATGAAATGCACTCGATGTCAATCGTTCCAAGTTATGGGAAAGACTACCACATATTATGAATGGTATGTGGGAAAGATAAGTTATATGTACAGGGATAGATAATATGTACAAGGATGTGGACTATGTACAGGGATGTTAGATTAGAATGATAATAGACAAAGGAGCAGAGTCAACCACACATGGTGCCTGTTTGCCTGATTTCACCATGGTACTTATCCAAAGCGCCACCGAAGTAATTTTCACTATTGGATGAATTATTTCTCTTTACTATTTTTTTAAGTTACCTAGACGCCTGTTTGCTAGGTTTTCACCTAGGTAATGATTTTTTTGATTTTTTGATTTTTTTGTATTTTTACTAATTAAGACAAGGCTCTCAGAAGCTATGCGTAGAACTTCTTCAGATGAAGGCTATTGATGGGTGTTGACAATGGTTCTCCTTCAGGAGTAGAGAGTTGATACGCTCTTGATCCAAAGGCTTATGTAATAATGTAAGGTCCTAACCATTTAGGTTCAAAATTTCCTAGTTTCTCTTTGTCTGCTTGATTCTTTGGGTTCTCCATTAAGACCAGGTCACCAATATCAAAATATCTATTCAAGACCTTCCTATTATAGCTATGACGAAGGAGATTCTAATATGCTTGGAGATGGTCCAGTGCCTTATGTCGTCACTCATCTAGGAATTCTAACTCATGTAGTCTTGATATTTGGTACTCTTCATCATCAATGTGCCCTTTCAAGGATACCCTTAGGGAAGGAATGTCGACCTCAATAGGCAGAATGACTTCAGAACCAAATACTAGGGAATATGGAGTGGCACTAGTAGGAGTACAAATACTTGTGTGATAAGCCCATAAGGTGAGATTAAGTTGTAAATGCCAATTGCAGCCAACATCATTTACAGTCTTTTTGAGGATTCTAATGATAGTTTTGTTAGATGACTTTGCTTGGCCATTATCTTATGGGTAGTATGGGGTGGAAAAATGATGTTGAATATGGAATTCTTCACAAAGATGGTAGAATTCTTGGTTCTTGAATGGACGGCCATTCTCTATGATTATGGACTAAGGGACACCATACCGAAAGAGGATATAGTTCAGGATAAACTTAGAGATCTGTGGGCCAGTGTGTATGTCATGGGAATAGTCTCAATCCACTTCGTAAAATAATCAGTGGCAGTAATGATGAACTTTTGGCCATTGGATGATGTGGGATGGATCTTACCTATTAGGTTGAATCCCCATTGGGCAAAGGGTCATGGTGACATTATGGGATAGATCTCCTGTGCTAGTGCATGTATCAAGTCTCCATGTAGCTGACATTGGCAACATTTCTTTACAAAGATATATGAGTCTTTTTCCATGGTAGGCCAATAGTAGCCCAGTCTCATAATCTTTTTAGCTAAGGTTGGACCGCTAGAATGGGAACCGCATATATCCTCATGCACCCCATGGAAGGTTGCTTGTGCTTCATCGGAATCAAGACATCTCAGTAGGGTATTATCTAAGGCGCATCTATATAGGGTATCTCCGACGATGGTGTATCTGGTTGACTTGCAAAGGAATGTCCTACGTTGGTTATTTCAAAGGCCATTAGATATGATTTCGGCATGGAGGTAGTCATAGATTTCTTTGTACCATGGGGAATCAGGACCAACAATGTCACATACCATCTCAGAATCTGGGATATTGTAGGCCGGGATCAAAAGTTATTCTACCAAGAACTTGAACTTAGGCACGTTGCTAGGAATGTCTAGAAGTGATGTAATAGTAGCCATAGCATCTATTGCCTTGTTTAGAACATAAGGTATCTGATGAAATTGGACCAAATCAAAAGTACTCCTTAAAACTATCTGCCATCCATTTGTATGGAGTAAGCTTCTCATCCTTAGTCTCATAATCATCATTTATCTATCTGATAACCAGTTGAGAATCACCATATACCTATAGGTTATTAATTTTCCACTTGACTGCCATTTGTAACCTTGTCACTAGAGCCTCACACTCTGCTATGTTGTTGGTACATGGAAATGCAATCCGAAATGACTTAGGGATGGAATCATCCTATGGTGTGATAAACAGTATACCAGCCCCTGAGCCATGGTTTGTATGTGAGCTATCAAAGTATAGTTTCCATTTTGTGCTTGTGTCAACTGTGAATATAAAATCATCAGGAAAGTCTGCAACTAATGGGTGATCTGCTTGTATTGGTGTGTCGACTAACTAATCAAAAAGGACTTGTCCTTTAATAGCCTTTCTCTCTATGTACTGGATATCATACTCACTAAGTATCATAACCCATTTGGCTAGTCACCTTGTTAATGCTGCTTTGTTGAGAAGATATTTAAGAGGATCTATCTTGGTAATCAAAATTGTCTGATGATTGAGCATATAGTGCCTTAGTTTTTGAGTAGGAAATACTACTAAAAGATAATCATATTCAATGGTACTGTAGTTGAGCTCATAACCTACCAAAGTCCTATGATATAGTATACCACCCTTTCATGACCTTCATCATCATTTTGTGCAAGCAATGCTCTGAGTGATGAATAGGTTGTTGACATATAAAGAATCAGTGGTCATCCTTCAACAGGTGGCATTAGGACTAGCAGTGTGAGTAGATATTCTTTGATCAGTTGAAAAGCCTCTTTGCACTTAACTGTCCATGTAAAGGGTACCCCTTTCTTAAGTAAATGTTGAAAGGGATGTGTCTTATCTGCTAACTGCACTGTAAATCTTCTGATGGATTGGAGTCTACCTTGTAATGTCCTTAGTTGACTGAGATTATTTGGTGGGGGCATGTCTATGATTGCTTTTACCTTGGCCAGATCCACTTCAATGCCCCGTCTGGAAATGATATACCCTAAAAGCTTTCCCGATTTCACTCCAAGCACACATTTCTTGGGATTTAGTCTCACTTTAGACTTTTCTAGCCTTTGGAATATCTTGTCTAAAAAATGTAAATGGTCTATCCTTGTCTTTTATTTAGCAATAAGTTCATCGACATAATCCTCGACCATAAGAGTGTGTATAAGGTCGTGAAAAATAGTGGTCATGGAACGTTGATAGGTTGCTCCAATGTTCTTAAGCCTGAAGGGCATAACATTCTAGCAATACGTTCCCAAAGGACATGTAAAAGCTATTTTAGGTTGGTCTTCAGTTGCAATTCTGATCTGATTATACCCTAAAAATCCATCCATAAGGGACAACATCTCATATCTAGCTGTCATGTCTACTATCATGTCAATGTTGGGCAGAGGGAAGTCATCCTTAGGGAAATATTTATTGATATCTCCAAAATATGTGCAAATATGAATGCCCCCTATTGGTTTAGTGACTGTTACAAGATTGGAAATACAATTTGCATAGTCAATTGATCTAATGAAACCAACATCTAATAATTTCTTGAGTTCTGCCTTGACTAGTAAAGCAATTTGTGGGTGCATTTTCCTCAATTTATGTTTCATTGGTTTTACACCTGGTTGTAAGAGAAAATGATGTAGAACAAGTTCAAGATCTAGCCCAGGCACATCTGCATATGACTAGGAAAAATTAATTTGTCTCTGTGTAAAGAAGTTGTGGAATTTTGGTTGCTCTTCTTTAGTCAATGATGCTGAAAAATATACTAGTCGGGGATTCTCTTCTGTACCTATGTTGACTTCCACTGATTCTTCAACTAACATGGGTGAATTTTCCTATGCAACAGGGAGAATTTTCAAACCTCCATCCTTAGGTGCCTCAGAGATGTTTTCTCCTTTGGATGCATCCTTTATTTTTTCTTTTTCATTGTCTAGAGGCGCCTTTCGGTTTTCACCTAGAGACTCATCTTTTTTATTCTTTTTCTCATTTTTATGACTGGAGGGTTGAATAGATTCCCAAAAATATGATTTGTTATAGTCCAAGTCAATGGTAGAACTAACCTTGTGATCACCACTAGGTATGCATTCTCTTAGTCCCAGGAACTCAACAATTGCTTTGTCATTTTAAAAAATGTCTAAGACGGGTGTTTCTTGTTGGTCCCAATCAATGAGTTGGGGATAAACTAAGGGCATTCCATCATCTAAGTTTTCAAAGTTCAAGGGAGTCAAGGTAAGGATTGAGTTGTTCATATGGTCACAAAATTTTTGTATCAAGTCCTCTTTGCTCTTTGGTTTAGATCTAGGTGGATTGAGAGGTGGGCCTAATACCAAGGTGTGGTTATCTGAAATGGATGTATTAGGTTGCCAAGAGGTAGGATCAAGAGATTCCCAATAGTAATGTTTAAACCATTCCTCTTTTGTCATATGCTTTGGTGGACATGAATTCAATGGATTTGGTGAGGATTTCAACATTAAGTCAAGTTCTCCAAAAAGTTTATCAAGGTCCATATAAGAGGTGGAGGATAAGGAATCCCACTCGTATTTGTTTGAGTCAGGGGAGTCATAGTGTGTTGGTCAGGTTGGTTCATGAGATGTCTTGTATTGCAAGCACTTACTTCCTTGATTAAGTGATGTGGTGCTAGGAACACCAATCTAAATCTAGTTGAAACCCAAGCCCTAAGCCTTTTGGCCACTGAGAAATAGAGATTGGTTCAATCATCCCATCTTGATGTAAACCTAGGCCACTATGTCCATTATATCCCTTGCTTTGCATGATTGTAAAAACTTTTCCATATTGATCTATAGGAATGTGAGCAAGTGAGGGAGGATCTAAGCTGGGTATCCTTTTGTCCATGGCTTCCACCATAAATTCTCTCATTTGGTAGATTTGAGAATAATGTTGACCATTCATTTCTCTGAGTAAGCAGACTGGGAAGAATAGGATGGCTCCAAGATATCCTTCATGTGATATCTATTCTCCACAGCCATGGCGGAATCTCAGGCCTGGTGTTGACCGAAGGAGAAATGGTTATTCAGTAGTGGATGGATTGAAACCCATGGATGAATTGGGATGATAGAAATATCTTCAGAGGATACTACAATTTGAATATCTCTTTGAGACTAAATACGTGAGTGGACTTTTCGTCTTTCCCATTTCGATTCCATTTACTTAAAGAATTTGAGACATTCGATGATAGCGAGTTGCCTTCATGAATAGAGGGTACTTCGTAGAGGGTTGCTTGAGAGGAATGAGATTTCAAGAACACTAGGGTACAACTGGGACCAGGAGATTCAGCCGGGGATAATACGGTTTGAATTCCTCATCATCATAAGCCTTAATGACAATAATTTTGGTTGTGTCTACACATGATTCCGAGAAACCTAATGCCTTAATCAGTTTTAAAGTGCACAGATTTAACCCTGCTCCTTTGTCTACCAAAACTCGTCTAACTTTGGTATTGTCAACAAGGACTTCAAGATGTAAAGGGTCATTATGATTTGTCTTCTTAGTTGCATAGTCTTGTTTGGAGAATGTGGCATGATGATTATTGGTCAAGTATCCTACCATTTCCTGGAAATGATTGACATCAAGATCATTAGGGATAGTGATGCTTTATAAATATTTGTTAAAATGGATTGATGCTTAGGGGAGATACGTAACAATTCTAGGATGGAAATTTGGGCTGGGGTCTTCCCCAATTGATCAAGTTATACTGTAACTTTGAAGTCTGTGGTGTTTGCTATGATGGAGGGCCTTGGATAGTGATCTTAGTCCGATGAGTGTTGACAACACACTCGGGAGTTGTATTTATGGTAATGGTATTGATATTCTCATCAACAACGTGAAGATGATGTACGATTTTTCCACTGCTATAATCATGCTTGATATTAGCATAGTTGGCCAACATATTGGTCTTGTAACTCAAACTAGGGACATTTAATTTCCCATGGTCATGTAGTGGATCAGAAAAGACCTTGTGATCAGTGTTTGATGATTGTTGTTTTTGTCCGCTAACTTCAATAATTTTCTTCTCGACAAGATCCTGTATGATAATTTTTAGTTGTTGACAATTTTGTAGGTTATGTCCCTTAGTTCTATGGAAATCACAAAAGGCATTGTCATCCCACCAAATTGGTTCAAATTGTCCAGGATCGTATTGTCTTGGCTCTTGAAGCTGTATAAGATTGTGTTGCAATAATTGTTTGAATACTGACTCGATGGGCTCCCCTAAGGTAGTGAACTCACGTTTTTGAAATGTCCTATGTTGTTGCAGATGTTGAGTGCTTTGGACAGTGTTGGGAAGTTGGTTGACAATGTTAAGCGTGTTGGTAGAGGGATTATGTCCTTGTAGTGTAATGATTGGTCTTGCTTGTAAGGTTTTAGCATCAACCACCCCATCATTGGTAACATTTTTGTTTCGAGACCAAAATATGTTTCTGTCATTGGGGGTGTTTTGCACAATTGGATTTCTATTGGGTGTCTATGCCTTAAGTTCTCCTTTTTCAATGAGATCTTTTTCTATGATGAGGCCCTTTTCCACTAGTTCCGTTAAGGATGTGCAACAATGTACCCTTAAGTTACTTCTCAATTTTGGATTGAGGTTTTCTTGGAACATAGTGGCTTTTGTTTTACAAGTATCTCGACGGGACACCAGTTGGCTATAGTCCTCCATCTCTGGAAGAAAGTGATGAAAGTTTCTTCTTCATCTTGTGTTGTGTGACACAAGGTTGCTATATTAATATCATGATCTATGTTAAAGGAGAATTTCTCAATAAATTTCTCAGCTAGTTCGCCCCATGATTTTATGCCATAGTGTAGACCTGAAAACCACTCGAGTGCAATTCCTACAAGACTTCTTGGAAATAGTCTCATAAGATAAGTGGGGTCATAGGCACCATCAATGCACATGGTGGAAAATTCCCTTGTGTGTTCTATTGGATTGCATTTTCCATTGTACTTAGGAAAATTCAGTATGACATACCCATGAGGAAAAGGTGTCATGTACAATGGTTTATCAAAGGGAAAGGAGTACATATATTTTGCTGAAAAGGATTTCTTAGTTGACATAGCCATGTTATCCATTTGTGTTTGGAGTGCCTACATTTTTGTCTGTAGGACGTCGACTTGAGTTAACGATGTGGTAGCTAGATTATTTGGATCTATGTACGTGTTTTGGTATCCAAAGTTTTTTGATGGATTTTGGTTAAATGTGGGTATGTAAAATGGATTTGGATTTGGATTCTTGGTGAATGGGTTTTGATTCAGAATCTGTGTGAATGGATTTTGATTTGAAATTTGTGAAAACGGGTTTTGACTGCCTATTGGAAAGAGGGAATGCCTCCTATCTATCCAGTCTGTGGTATAGTACTAGCAAAATGAACACTAGGTATAGCTATTGTTTGTGGTATGGTACCAGTGGCACTAACATTTGGTGTAGGAGTTGGCATTTTAGATATTTTGTTCCTAACAAGAGGACCAAAGGGAGTGGACGATGATGCCCCTATAGTGAAGTTAAATCCTGATGTCATGCTAGATGTACTGAATGGAGACATATGGACTGTCGTACTCTGTGTAGGTATGCCAGATGGTATGGCTGTATTTTCTTGAGGTATAGTGGTACTAGCAATCATTGTATTTGTCCCTTGGGTAGGTTGAGTTTGTAAGGTACTGATATGAAATCCTGAAGGTAAAGTGGCACCTTTAGCTCACAATTTGGCAAATCGTTGATGATCATTTGCTAGGTACTCATCTACAAAAGAGGCAAACTCAGGGTCTTGTGCAACAACCTCTATGTTTTTCGCTCTAATGTGTCCTTGAGTGTCTCTAGTGGTGAACTTGTCTAACAAATTCCTATGAGGTCTCAATGAGGATACCCCCTAAAAGGGGTTCGAGAATGGATTGATGAATTCATTTGGGTTTGACAACTTTTCTCTCTCTTTTCTCTTAGATCCGGTTTCAACCATGTAAGATAAGCTCAATCTACGAGGAATGCAAAACTACGTCTATGGATAGTATGACTCTAGTCTATGTTTTTGGGATTTTCTGGATGCAAATAAGGTATGTCTAAGATGATGCCAGTCTAGGATAACAATATCTAAATATGCAAAGTCTAAGCAAGCTTCTAAGGTAATCAATTTTGTGAACTTGAGACGAGGTTACCAACTACCTAAAGTCTAACCAAGGTGTCAATTTAGTTATGTCAAGGAACCTATGTAAGACAAGGATTAAAGATAAGGTGAGCTCCCTAACTAGACTGATGAGCTAGGAGAACTCACTGTAGGAAAAAATGATATGGTGACGTGACTAGGTTCAATGACAAATTTTGTTGATGCTGTGGTTTTTCCAAAGTGTAGAAAGTGGACCTATTCTAAAGTTTGTAAAAGTGACTTTCCTAAAATTTTGATCTAAAGGTAATATGTACTCTAAGATGAAACTAAAACTTGGAACTAGGATGACTATAGTAATGACCAAATGATACCTAAAGGATGCAAAATTGAGCAAATCATTTCAAGTTTTTGTTCAAGGAAAACTGTGAAAAGACATATCAAAGATTGGTATGACTGTGTCGACTAAACTGTGACCGAATTTTGGTTTTCTGATACTTAGGCAGATGCATCACAAAATTTGATAGTTGCAGTCTTGTTTCTCAATTGCGGTTTTCTGGTAATCAGACTCTGGTATCAGAAATATGCAACTTTGTTTAAAATAGATGCGACTCGGGATAACAATTGTGACTTAGACTATATTAGATGCGGTTTTTCAAGTTTCTATGCACTGGTAAAAGTTCTGCGACAATGGAAAATGTGTCGTTCCAAACTGCAGTTGCGGCTCACCTTTTCAGATGCATCACATAATATCACAAGTGCGGTCTCCTAAATCAGATGTGTTTTTCTACTGAGCAAATGTGAGCTAATCTGATAGATGCGACTCTAGGTTAGACATATGTGACTCTAAATGAAATTGGACAATTTTTGACAGATGCGACTCTAAATAAAACATATGTGGCTCTAAAGAATAATTGCAGCTTTCTGGTGAATAGTTGTGACTTTTTTTGATAGTTGTGATTTTCCAGTGAATTATGATGTAAAACTAACTCTGTTTCGTGAACAAGTTTTGGAAAACAAAGAAAATCATAAGAAAATGTGTTTTCAGTTTGATTTGGACTTAAGGAATGTTTAATTTGACAACAGATAAGCACATCCTAGGCTGTGTAGGACAATATTTACTGAATTCTCACCTAGGTTTCCCTAACTATGTTTATTCAAGGCGAATGACTAGTAGCTTGACCCCACTGGCTCCCCTCCATGACTCATTAATTTCATTCGAGGTAGCCAAGCTATAGTACCCATGAACATCTCATAGCATACTTTCATCTCTACACATGAACCATAAAGACGTGAGAGGACATCACAGGTTCAACCTGTTGTATTAGTAAATAGAGGGATTTTGGACACTACAAACAAAGGTGTTTAATTTAGGCATTCCGTTCGTAGGGAATAATCCATGCGGTGAGAGTCCCCTTTCAAATCCATGTCATCAGAACCATATGCGTGATTCATTGGGATTTCCCCAAGAATCCACTTTTATATACCGATCTGAGTCATCCTGAGGTGAGTACTTTTTCCTGCCAGGATAGGCCCAATTTCTAGAGTCAGTAATTGTTTCTCTTACACCCAAGATCAAACAAATGCACAAGGGGAGAGGATACTTTGATATACCGAATCGTGAGGATAATAACAGAGCATGCTTTCACACCAAACACAATAGACACTTATTAATTTTAATCCAAATGAAAGATTTGCTACACTACCAAACAATCTATTTCAAAAATTTAACTATGGTCTTCGACATGCGTTCTGCAGAAAGATTCATTAGTAGTTTTGATATTGGTCTTCGACTATTGATCTGCAAAAACTTTGTTAACTCCTCGAGACACACACTGAAAACAAAAGATTAGTGAAAATAAAAACACAAAAGAAGCTGTAAATTAAAAACCTAAACCTAAAAACTTACCAGTCAGATGCATCATTTTCGTTGTCATATGCATCATGGGATTTTTACCAGTCAATTGCGGCTCAAAGAATAACAGATGCGTAAGTATTCTTCAACTACGTCATTTCCGATATCAAATGTGGTCCAATATGTCAATTTCATTGTTTCGTCAAGCAGATGCATCTCCGAAAGTCAGTTGCATCATTTCGTCAAACAAATGCGTCGTTCCATACAAAAACCTGTAAAAATCAAATAAAAGTCTACGAATACGTAAATATAGTGTCTTCACGTTAGGTTCACCAAATGTAATGTTCATCTAGGAAATACAATGAAAGGTTAAAAGCAAACACTCAATGTGATCAAGCTTTAATGTAATCTAAAGTCAAACAACAAAGAACAAACGAAATAAGCTAAAACATAAAACAATCTCACCAAATATTGATGCAACTCCATGGATAACCTCTATTGTCCTTCTCCATTTCATCTTCTGTAGTGTACTTTCCCTCAAATTTTTAGTATTTGTGTGCAAGCATAGCCTAAGGATTGTGATAATAATGAAACATTGAAGATTTAAGATAATTGCTCCAAAAGTCACAAGATTTTGGGAGAGATTGAAATGATGAAAGATAGATCAATTTATAGAAAATTGATCATTCGAATGACATGCTAAGATTGAAAGATCGACGGACGGTTGAGATCAAAAGATTAGACATGCATTATGATAACTATTAGTAGTGACATGAGTGATAAAAACTAGAAATAGAAATAAAGATTAAATAATGATTTAATCTTTGAGTTTGGTATTCAAAAATAGAAGAATAGTCTTTGCATGACAAAGATAAAGATAAGATAAAAGCAACTTTTTGTTCGAACACACGCACAAGATTTAATTAATTAAATAAAGATATTTAATTAATATGCATGTACACACAAATGAGTTAGAACTAGATGACTAAATTGTATGACAAACAGATTACTCGTGAAAGCAACTCAGACATTAAATCAAGAGTTAACTGACCGATTTAAATAGATCTCGAGTCGAGTTAGAGTGAATACTTAGATAACTTACACAATTATCTAAATATAGAAGAATGAGTTAAAGTAAATTTTTATGAATTAAATGATTTATTTAATTCGAGATTTGTTATTTGAAGAATAATTAAATAAATAAGATTTATTTAATTAAGTGATGAAGGGATTAAATGAATAATTAAATAAACAAAGAATTCATTTAATTATAGTCGAAATATGATAAAGGTAAATTAAATAAGAATTTATTTAATTTGACAAGAAGGATAAGGTTACTTAGTAGCATAATTAAATAACAAGCGTTTAATTAATTAATCAGATAGAATAAAGAAAATAAGAATTAATTAAATAATTAATAGTTGAATATTAAATAAATAGATTTATTTAATTAATAGATGAATGAAGACTTTTAGGAAATAATTAAATAATTGACATTATTTAATTATGACCATGAAGAATACGAATTATGAAGAATATTGAAGTCACGGGCTTAGACCAAATTTTGATGTCTACAACAGCATAATGGTATCACTGTTTCATTTTTTCTGACGGTTACATATATATACTAAACTGCTAACAAAATCCTAGATTTCAGATGGTGGAAGATCACCATTGAAAAAGTCTTAACAAAATTTTAACTAACCAATTGACTGAGGTCCATAACATAAAAAATATTAAAGGCTCAGAGAGGAGCCACAAAGTTTTTAAACAGAAATAAAACATAAAGCATTAAAAGACTTGTTCCACTATGCACTCCAAAATTTTCGGTGCCTAGACTTCTGGTGCTTTATCTTCAATTGGTTGAAGTCCACTTTAAAGTCCACTCGACTGTGCATAATGACCTATACAATGACTGAAAGCTACACCATTATATCAGCTTTAGTCAGCTAATTTCAATTGATTTAGGAAATAAAGATTATACATCTTTTTACAAAAATTAAGCAATTATTAATCCTAAAAGTAAACAATTGGTAGGGTAAAAGTGATTGGGAGAAATAGGGAAGGGTATTTGGCTTATTATATTCATGAGGTTATTTATACCTCATCACCATCCACACATAATTACTCAACAAAAGACTAAACAAAGCTAGCCAAGTATTCTAATACACATCTTAATACATCCATAGGTTTTATTCCCAACCTTATTACAAGATTTGTTCATTTCTCAACAAATCACTATATTATTATTGAGGGGTGATCCCACAATAGTGGTTTACACTTTTTGGCCTAACTGGACACTGATATTTTTTTTTTAACACAATCTCCACATTCGGGCACCTATAGCGATTAAACCGTAAAGAATTTGAAGATGTTGCAAACTAGAGTCTTGTCATATTTTGTCTGTAGATTCTAAAAATATTTTTTTCAATTTTTTTGGAATCAGATTGCACTTCTTTTCCATCTCCCACGAAAATTGGTTTTTTTCAAAAAACAACATTT